>CAJNJA010009975.1:0-40826 GCA_905231915.1 Symbiodinium necroappetens | reverse complement strand
CGCTGGTACTTGGCAAGCTCAACCTGAACACTCCTGAAAACTTCCAGGGGTCTGTTGGCTGTCGCCTTCGGTGTCACGAACTTCAAGATCTCCTCCCTGAGGGAACTTGCCTCTATCCGCGAACAAACCGAAAGTTCTTGATGCAGTCGCATCGCTTCATATCCAGCAGGAACACCCAACTATTCCTTTTCAACTTGCCTCAGCAGGTCAAGGCCCCGAGGAAACGAACTAAAACTCTGACGAAGGTACAGGAAAACCCTAGTGCTCCTAACATTCTCACCCTTCGACAGCCTGGAGTTCTGCACAATGGCGTCTCGCTCAAAGTGCGATGGGATCTCCCCTGGAATCCTGTCGTTGAACAAAGCGAGCCATGGCAAGAAAACTTCCAGGCACTCAACCCAGGCCTTAATCTCTGTCTTGCGCCCTCGCGTCGTCTTGGACCCCTCTAGCGCAGGAAGTTTGGACACGTACTCTGCTTTTGGATTTCGAATTTCCGCGCCGCCCACATCGACATCCATTGAACACCCCGAAAGATCAGACAGGCCACCGACACCTTTCCCTTTGGACTCTCTGACGCTGTCTCGCAACAACAGCGTCTCAACCAGGCTCACCATTTGAGAGATCTGCTTCTGTTGCGCACCGTGTAGTTTCGGAGCTGAGTCTCCACACTCTGCTGCACTGCTCCCGGAGCAGCCACAGACTGTGGTGGCGCTAGGCCAGGAGGCCCTACGGGCACTTCAGACGGGATCGACGTCCCTACAAGCGAACCTCCAGTTGGCAACCAGAGGATACGGCATGTCAGAGGCTCGCTCGCCTCGCCATCCCAGGGGACCGGTCACCCTGANNAACGACGGCCTCCCTCGCCCTTCCATCCTGACCAGCAAGACTCTTTCTCGCGTGTTGGGCTCTAAAAAGCAGGTAGCTTGGGTCTCGAGCAGATTCGAGTCCAAAGCAATGCTACTGGCTGGCAAGCAATGACAACAGCTTCCTACGATGTTTAAAACCTGAGAAGCAATTGTTTTCCAGAGTGTTTGTTTCAAGCAGATTCGACTTCTTTTTCGCTTTTTTGTTATTGGAGAACTGTTGCAGACAAAACTAAAAAGCTTTGCTCGGCGTGTTTTTTGCCTTTCCAAACACCGAGGCAAGCGTGGCGAGCTCAAAGTTCTACGTCTTTTTTTTCGTTTCGATTCGAACCGTTCTTTCTTGTTTCCCTGACTTCTTTGCGTTCGATTTTCTGAAAGCACAAATTTGCTGATGTGCACCTTTTAGGTGTCTTTTTCCTTGGTTGCCTTGTTTGCGTTCCAATAAGAACGTTGTTACTTTTCTTTTTTTTGCCTACCTAATTGTCTGCTACTCGAGTGTGAAAAAACAGTTAAGACGTTTGCTTTTTTGGGTTAAAGGCTGTTCGACGATGTCTTTTTCCAGACCACGCGATTCTCCATCTTGTTTTCGCTGGGAATGGCCTGGAGCCAAGCGGCGGCGTGCGCACCGGCTGTTGAGGATGCTGCATCCCAGCATCAGATGGAATTGGATTCTCCAATCTGCGCTTGCTTTTCTGTTTAAGCAGCGGAGAAACTGTGCATGCTGCGCATAGATGACTACGAATGCTTTTACGCAAGCTTTCAAGTGAAGTTGCAAGTTTTGAATTGCACTTGAAAGATCTCAGCTCAGATCCAGGTTTGCTTGGAAAGAGCACGCACGTTTGCACTGCAAACTTCCATCAAGAGTCAAATTGAGCTGCTCGGCCAATAAAGTGTGGTGCATCGCCAACCTTGAACGCAACAGATCCAACTGCTTGCCGACATCTTGGAAGATCGCCTTCTGAATGCTTTGATGACAATCAACGCAAACAGCTCTGCTCTGCGCATGCCATGCATACTAAAATCACTAAATCTGAACGCCTTTTGCTTGATGTCGTCTGCTGAGTTGCGAATCATGTTTGATCACAGACGTAGCTGGTTCAGTTAGCAGTTAGCATGTTGCTTTGTGTCTTTCGTCTCGTATTCGTGCTTCTATGGAGTTTTCCTGGGTCGACTTCGCATTTTAGAAGGTTCAAGATCGAATCAATGTTTCCAAAAGGAGATCTCCACGTGCATTTAACTGCTGCTCTGCTCCAAAGAAGACTCTGAGTGCGATTCTGTGCTTTACATAAAAACAACTCTAGATTCGGGTGGCGCGTGCTTGCAGCTTGGTCGCAGATGTGTCATGAGGTCCAGTGCATCCGCATGGCATTCTGTCCCAAGAGTTTATTGTATGCAAGTAAGTGTGCCGAGTGCTGTCGCTCTTGAGCGATGCCGCTTAACACCTATTGGTACATTGCTTTTCTGGCAGTCATCGCCGTTGGGACCACAGAAGGAGAACCAGAAGCCTGCAATTCGCGGACATGGGCCATGGCCAATGACACATCCGCTCTCCTTCAAAAGGGACTTCTTCGAGTTGACGGACTCCTTCGGAGCGACGTTGAGCTGAGCGGACAAGGGACCACCGTCACAACAACGGCACCAAGACCACCAACGGCACACCTTGAATATGATGCTAATCCAGGGGACACCGAAGTGTACCTTAGCACCCTCGAAGGCTTCGATGTCGGGGATATTGTCGTGATCCAGGATGATTCTCAGCTTGGCGAGCAGCGTGAGATTCTGGACATCACCGAAGACCCACCGCAATTGCTACAAAAGGATGATTCCAAGTTTTCTAGATCGGGATGGATCAAGATCAAGAAACTCACGAAGCTCTTTCGGCGCAGGCTCCATGGGCTTGTTAGAGACATCCTAAAGAAGAAGAAATCCACCACCACCAGCACCACCACCACCACCACCACCACCATCACCACCACCACTACTACCACCACCACCACAATGACCACCACCGCAACAGCCTTTCTGACAGTTTTCATAGGTGACCTGCCTGTTGGTGCAACACAAGTCCCCGTACCAGACGTCACACAGTTCAACCGGCGAGATTTGATACGCATTTTTGACAGCGAGGGCGCTGTAAACCGCAGCATCCTTGGCATCACTGAATCCCCACAGCTGATGCAGCTCAGCACAGGGACTGCAGAGGCAGCTGGCGATCTCGAAATCATCGCCTTGGAACGGGCATTTCGCGATGCCTTCTTGCAGCTAATCGAAAGCGCGACCCCGACGACATCGACCACGACCAGCAGTAGCAGCACCGCCACGACCACAAGCACCACCACCACCACCACCACGACTTCTACACGAGCACCACCACGACTTCCACCACCACGAGACGACTTCCACCACCACGAGCACCACCACGACTTCTACCACCATGAGCACCACGACGACTTCTACCACCACCAGCACCAGCGCCAGCACGACCGCGACCACCACGACCACCTCTACGCTTTCGAGAAGTGTAGACGCTTCAGGGTGGCCGCCTCTGCGTTATCGGATGTCATGCGCACTCAATGATTGTCTTTAGAGAAACTCTCAAAAGTGACCTCTTTGGCAATTGGGGCAATGGACCCGACGTCGCACCGTCGTACCATCCGAACCAAACAGACAAAACTCTGATGCAAACAACTGGACAAACCTCAGCAAGCGCCTCGGACTCGCTCTCAAACAGCTTTAGAGCGCCGCGCTGTTTGCAAGCATTCTGGAGCCCCTAAATCGTCCTCTTTCGCGAAGATGAACCCTTTGTCCTTGCCAAGTGCACGTACGCACGACACAGCTGTCTGGAAATCCATGAGACACCATGTATGTCACTTGGAGGCAGTGTTTCGCTGTACAAAAGAGTTCAGAGCCAGCATGCTGGAGGCACCGAGTTTTCTCGGACAATGCAGGGTGAAGCGACCTGGAATGTGAATTCCAGGTTGGTTGAAGCCTCTGAACTGGTCGCTTCTGATAAGGACAATTGAGAGTTCATTGAGCAATAAGAATAGCAAGAAAATTAGAGTCCTGAATCAATGTGTGCCAATCTCGCCGCGTCTCCGAAAGATCTTGAGAGGGAAAAGGCGGCCTCGAAGCGAAGTGGCGCATGAGAGGCCAGCACCAACCGCAAATGACCCTACACTTCCGACCACGCAGGCAGGATAAGCGCGACTGGACTGCACAGGTCTGTGCAAAAAGACCTGTTGGAGAAGGGCCGCAACACCACCAGGTTGTTTCTCAGAATGTCTCCTGCTCTCTGATCAGCAAGGACTTTTACTTATACCACAACCAAAGCCAGGCTGGACAGAGGCTTTCAAGACAACTTTGCTAATGGGGATACCTTCTTCCAGGTTGGACTGGCTCCAGGCTAGATCCAACTAGGCTGTAGATTTTGGCCTCGCAGACCCTCTTTTGCAAGGAGCGGGGCTTCTTCGAAGGGGCTTCAAAGCTTTCAATACTTGGAAGAAAGCCCTATGTGCACACCTGAGCCTTCGATTCCTCCCCCATTTCGCTTCGAATGCTTTGTCCTTCCCTTCGAAGCCTTCAAAGCCTTCATCTCCTCAAAGCCTCCCCCTCCTCCCTCCCTCTCCCTGAAGTGGTATTGGAGGTGCGTCTCCCTCCCTTTGGTCTTCGTTCCTGCTGGAGTCGGGCAATTGCATGTGCTGGGGTGAAGCTGCCCGCGCCGAGCCTTGCAACGGTCGCATTCAAACAAGAACTCGAAAAAAAAACACGCCGCCGACCCTCCGCACCCCTAGCTTTCGTCCGCTCTGCTCTTAAGTTTGATTTTTCTTGTCCGCACGAAGAAGAATTGGGGTCAAGCTTGTTAAAAACGGAATGCATGTTCATGTGGCTGTCTGACTGGACACGGAACAGACAGCTTGGAAGACAATCGACGTATGCATGCTGTTCTAACGTTTGAGTTTTTTCTGTTTCGCAGTCCTTTCCCTCTGTATATGTTTTTAAGTCCTCTTTCCCTCTGTAGGTCCTTTCCCCCTAAGGTTTTCGGTTTTGATGCTGGGGCGAAGCTGGACACAAAACACGCAGCTTACCATTATATCCCAAAACAAAGAAACCTTTCATTGCATTCGCCAGACAACCACTGTACTTCGCAATCCGGACGAAAATTCCGCTTCAATGTCTCGGCGTGACGCGGGAGACAGTTTGATGACAATTTGGAAAAAATCCGCATGACATGTTCAATTTGTTCCAGGTGAGTTGATTGAGTAGCGTGACTTCTACTTCCTCGGCTCTTGCACCAGACGCAAGCACATGATCTGAGCCTGACATAACCGTGCATGAACAAGATGAAGCATGCCGTGTCATGCCCGCCAGTATATCTCACATCCGGGCAACGTGCTGGTAGCACCCGGCGCTTTGGCTAGGAATGGGCAGTCGGCCCGACTGACCCATGGTGTGGCCTGCATAAAAGACGGGCTTTGCACCCAGACGGTAATTGAGGGTTAACTCAAACCTTATCGCGTTTCATTGTTCTGCATGTGTCAGACCCTCGAACCTCTGCTTCATGACGCCGAAATGGCCTCAGTGCTCTTCATGCCGCGACGAACGTTGCAAGTTACTTCCGTTTCTACAGGCCCAAAAAGGGCAGCATGGGAGACCTGGCTGCGAATTTGGCCGCCGGGACGCTCACAGGCCATCCCCCACGAACGGCAACATTTCGGCTTCCTTAGAGCTTTCAAGCTTTGAAGTTGCAGAGCTATACCTGGATGTTCTCTCCTGTTGCAGACTGGGAGACATAGAACGACAAGATTCGGTACAGAGTCTTTCTCGTAAGGCGTTTGTGCCGAGTTCAAGATTTCGGATCAATTGCTGCTCAGGCATGACTACAAGTTCTTTCAGCCATCCCATGGACACATTGAAGTCTCGCTGGCAAGTTGTTCGCAGCTCAGTCAGTCTCTGCATCTTTCGTTGTGACCTCTTGTTGTGAACTGCAATGAGTGGGCAAACGCTTTTTGTGCGGCAGACATGACAACGATTCCAAAGGCATGCCGGAAAACGACAGGGCAGTGGCTTGATGGCATTGGGATTGTGGCGAGTTGCAGGCCGATCCGATCAGAAATATTGCCATGTACTGAACGACATGGCGCATATCTTGTGTGATTTCTTCTCACGTAGCCGAGCACACTTCGACTTGAGTTGGTGCCAGAACAACTTTTGGGAACCGAGCCATCTCTAGCATTAACGAATATGTGTAAACGTCCGTTGGCTGTATCAGCCTCCGAAATATGATGCTTCACCACAGCCAAGGACTTGCTTCGGATTTGCGAGAACTCTTCTGTTGCAGGTCGCCCTAGCGAGTGTTTTTTGCATGACGACTCCTCTTGACTGTGGTCCACTATTCAAGGAGGGCTTGTGGATGGGACTATGGAGGCGCAGACCTTCAGAATGTTGATCCTTCAAATAATGCGGTTTTTGAGCACAAACGCAGAAGGCCGGGGCTCGCAGCCAACGTGGCTTCAATGGGCTGCTGTGTTGGCATGAGGCTGGAAATGTCTTTAGCTGCATCGTTCTTGTCAGAACCTCGTGTAACATTTCACTGGAGTCGACTGATCAAGGATCTGATCAAAGATCAGCATTTGAACGGACATGAAAGGAACGGGCTCTACACTGTCTTCCGTGATGGCATTGGCACTGACCCAAGACTCCAGAGTCATCGAACCGGCACATGGTCGAAGTCCAGAACAAGACGGGGTGAAGAACACGGCTGGCCGTCCAATACAAGACGTTTGAGGCCACTTGGAAGACAGAGCTTCTGGTATCCCACCCAGTGCGACTGGCAAGGCGGCAGTATGGATTGGATAGGGTAAGGCCGTCAATCTGTGTTCAGCGGCACCGCCAGGCTGGTCCAGTGGCAATGTTCACAGCCGGACTGTTTTCTGGCATGCCGGCATCTGAACTGCTAGGAAATCGAAACGACAAAGTTGTAACAGACGGATCGTGGCAGATCAGGGCTGGCTACATCATCACGGCACCACTGCTGCAGGTGGGACATGTTGCTTTTGTTTTATGATTCGGTCTTCTTGCAAAGCATTTGCTCAGGAGTCTGTAGCTCTTTGGGCTTGCGGGAAAGGGGCCTTCGGTGATGCGCACCAGGTGAAGACACGGATGCAAGCCGAAGCCGGGCGAATTGGCCCTGTGATCTCCTGAGTTGGCCAGTGCGCTCACAGCAAGACCAGACAGAGGACTAATGTTGTCTTGCAAGGATGGGCGGTATGTAACCGGTCTTCGTCGTGGGCATGCGCCCACATATCGAAGCACATTTCAGGCCTTGCCACTAGGCAAACTGAGAGATCACAGTGCTTGTGCACTCCGCCGGGCAGGCGCTGCATGCTTTGGCATCCGCAAGATGCTTCTTAGCATGCAGTAGAAAGGGACATCCCGGAAATCCGCCAACGTGTCAATCCAGGTCCCCATGAAAGGATGCGATCCTTGTGGAGAGGAGCTGGTGTGGCAGCAGCCTCAGATCTTTTGAAATCAGTGTTTCCCGAGACTTCAAAACCACGACGAAGTGGCTGCAATGTCAGTGATAGCGGGCAGCATGAATTTTCGCACTGACCTTCACTCCTATGCAGTTCTAAGATCGTGGCACGCGGTGCCGCGCTTTCGGGCTCTCAGCTCATTTCGTGCGCTCCCTAGGTGCTTTTCGTGCTTGATGTGTCGTGATCTTTTCGGCTGGCTCAGGATGATGTGGATGGTTACATACCTGGTTTTCTCTGTTAGCTTCCACAACAGATCGGGTGCCTGATGCACTTTCGGCAATGCACACATCCAACACTCAGTCGGAGGCTAACTTGTACAGAAGAGATCCATAATCACTGCAACTCCTAGTGCGCACACAAACACAGACACCGAGCGGGGGGGGGAGGTAACTTCACCAACCTGGTGTAGCTTACAAGTCTAGATTCTAGATGGCTTCTCCGCCTCGCAGCGATGGACCTGCAAAATGGCTGTCTGGAAACGCCAGCAAGGACGAGACCTTGCGTGCGTATGCAGTCTTTCGATCGTGCCGGCTCAGCAACTGATCTGAGATGCTTGAAGGATGGCCTACGTGATCTTCTTTGCGGGATGATGTCGGGCTTCGTGTGCCGATTCAGAGCGCAAGTCTTCGCAGCAGAATTACCCCTCTGGATCCATGATGTGGTTTGCCTTGCAGGTGCAAGATCGTGGAATATCCCGCAGATACTATCAAGGCTCCGGGCTCCGACTTCGAGCAGCTGGCCCGTGATTTCTTCGCAGGTTCTGGAGCAGACCAGCGGACGCTTCAGCGGACCGGTCGACTGCTTTCGGAAGACGGCCAGCGACTCGTAATGTCCGCAAGACAGCGGTGACAGTGGTGGCGATAGTGGGCAGGTGGCAACTTCGGGCATTCTGTCGCTCTACCAGGGGCTTGGCGCACCCCTGCTGGGGTAACTCGGTGGCGGCACTGCTGTGGCTAAACACAGGTAGACCGTGTGCACTAGCTGCTACTTTTGTGATCCCTGCTGATCGGAGGTCCATGGCCGAGAATGCCAGTCTCTTCGTGTCGTATGGATACATAAAGAAGGCAGCCGCGTGTATCTCAGGTCAGGAGTGCCTTTGCAAAGAGTTTGATGTCAGGCCCTTTCCGTGGATGAAGTTTCTCAGTTGCAGAGCCTGTTCGCCTTGATGCATGCGCAGTCGAATGTCTGAGAAGGAATTGGCCACGCTCGCCAACCCCATTCCATTCTGGAAGCTGGTCTTGGCAGGCTCTTGATGGCTTCTTTGGGTTGAAATCTGCAACAGTGGGCTATGTGGGACTGTCTGGAAATCTGCAGGTGGTGGCAGTGGTTTTGCATCCACCTGCGTGCTGACGCCGGTGGAGCTGATCAAGTGCAGGCTGCAGGTGGGCAGAGGGCAGCTTGCAGCAGCTTGCGGCAGCCTCGGTCACCATGTAGCCTGAGTCTTTCCTGTTCTGTGGAGGCTCAGCTCGGCAGCGCACATTCTGAAAAGCTTTACAGGCATGTGCCGTTGCGAATGTTGCATTCCTGGGCATGGCGGTGTTCTGACAGGGGGCCAGTGGATTGTGTTGTTCGCACAGTGCGAGAAGACGGTTTGACGGGGCTGTGGCGAGGCAACCTGAGCACGTCGCTTGGATGCAGCAGAGCCATTGCCCATCCTCCGGCTGCTGGACGCCTGTGCGTGGAGCCAGGCTTATGCGAGAAGTGCCTGGCAATATGGCAGCTGCCTTGAGCTCCAAGCTGCACGTACCTGCATTGCTTCCCTCGTATTTGGCTTCGTCAAGGCTTGGTTCGGCGTTTATGAGGGTGTCGAGGGCCCAGAATCGAAGAAGCAATGCTCCAGTTCGCGACTTCTGCTTCTTTCCTGTATCCTCAGTTGGTGGAAGGTCATGAGGATGGTGCAGACAGCCAAGCATTACGATAAGAAGAAAGATGTTCCGCTGTTGTGGTCTGCCCTGTCTGGTTCCTGTGCTGGTGCTTTGGCTGCCAGACCGATCATTGTTCCACCAAGCCAGACAACTTAGGATTCTCTTCAAAACCAGACTCAGGTGTCGCATACTGGGCCGTTCCTTACCCAGCAGACACGGCTGCAGCCTTGGGCGCATGGTTTGCCAGAAAGATGCGACATGTCCTGCACTGCTTGTGGAAGCTCCAAGGTCAAGTCCAAAATTCAGACTGATCCACGATTCTACGGGCAGTCCTTCATGACAGTTTTTCGAACTGTGCTGAGGCATGCTTCGTACATGCAGCTAGAAACTGATTTTCTGAGTCATCGGCCTCTTTATCAATCCTTGGCAACTGGTGCAGGGAAGAAGGCATCTCCGGCCTTTACCGTGGTTGTGGCATCACTTGCTTCCGTGCCGTCACTAGCCGAGCATGTCGGTGCTCGTCTGCTTGAAGCCTTTGAACCACAATGGTGGCTCCAAGGTTCCATCTCACGCGCTGATATTCTATGTCTACGAGATGGCAAACAGGTTTCTGCTCAAATTCTAGGAGCTGCAAGCGGCCTTGGCCGCCTTGGCCGTAGGGCCCGGCTCCATACGAGTTTTCTGACGCTGCCATGTACATAAGATGACGAACATCTCGGCTTGCAAAGTCAGAGGGGAGCAGATGGTAGCTCTGTTTCCTGAGTTCGTTGCGTGCCGGTGGTGACAGCGAGCGAAGAATTACCTTAAGTCTTATATAAGTGTTTCTACGACAGCTGCCACCCTCGAAAGTGGAGAAGCCTTTCCTGCTTAGCCGCGATCTGAGCACATCATCGAATCGGTTTTCGAAGCACAGCGAGTTGGGCCCTCAAGACATAGTGTATTAAAGCTCTTGCCGCACCGACTTCGAATCCGGCGAAGGGGCGGCAGGAGGCTTTGTGGAGGAGACCACGAAATGAAGCGCATGTCTTGTCTGCATTGACCGATATGGGACTTTGAATCATTACATCACGACGACTACCCCTAGTGCAGCTAGGAGCGGGTTCAAGATTCATGAGCGAGCCAGAGGATTTGCAGACTCCATCGATAAGGCTGCAGCACATCGTTGCTGTTGATAGTTAGCATGTCTTGGCCATGAACAAATGGTGCACCTATGGCAACGAGAGTATGACTAGATCAGGATGTCTTGTGCTCCGTCTCTAGCAAACTAGAATGTTTTTATTGTACCTGAACGACACGACTTGTGCGTATGTTTCATGCATGCAGCAGCTTGTTTCTGCGCTGTGGGGTTTGAGCCGGCTCGCTTGGCTGTTCTGTTGAGGTACGATGCCTTCAAAACGATGATGAAGGCCTATAATTTGATGAAGGATGGCCGGCTCCTCTGATGGTAGAACAGGACGACCATGTCCTTCTTACCATGCAGGCACCGCCGATGTTATGCCCATGAGATCTGGATCCATTCACCATGCAGCTTATGGCTTATGCATTGGAGCATGCGGCAGCTGTCCTCATCAATGCATCGTGCAACTTTATGTCAGCCTAAGTTCATAGCAATCGAGGCAGAAGCAAGATCAATCACGATCACTAGCATACTAGACTGCATGCAAGCAAGAGGCTTCTGAGCTGGACTTGCTACCTTGTCGTGCCATGGCCCTCTTTTTTGGGAGGTCAGGGTGGTACGGCGAGGATGAGAATGAACAGGTGCGAGGCAGTGAAACAGCATCTGAAAAAGAAAGTGATATGCTCATCCAGGAAGAGGAGGAGGATGAAGAGCGGCATCCAGATCCGGAGCAAGTTCAGCGCCCACGGCCTCAGTGCATTCTCCGGAAGCTTTGGCAGATGGACAGATCCGGATGTGATAAACCTTAGAGTCTTACAGTGGAGTCTTGTAAGGAATGGCAAGTGGATGGAGGTGTGGCCCGAACACTGGGGCATGCGCATGCATCAAATACGGGAGCTCCTCAACTCCTGCAAGGCGGGCACACACCAACTTTTCCCAGAACTTTCAGGATCGACTCGACTCGTAAAGTGTACATGTCCAGCAGGCTCCTCCGCTGCAACCATCCAAGGGTGTGCTTTTGTTCTGGGCATTTCCACTCAATAGACTACTGCACTACTGTACACTGCGACGTGAAACGCACTTCGGACTTATGTCGGTTTCAATTTTGGCTGAGCAACTTTGCCCTGGTCAGGAGGATGTTCACTGGCACCAGAGCCATTCTGTTCGAGACATGGTGAATCAGCACCTGCTTCCTCGAACAGCTGGCGAAGGAGTTGGCCGCTTGGAGGAAGATCCGCTTGCTCGGCTCGTGATGATTGAAATTGTTTGTAGATCTCTGTGCTGCTCTGCCAAGGTTATGCTGTGAAAATCAATCGACAGTCACCTTTGGAAGTAGATGTTCTTATATCGCACTCTTGGAACGAGAATGCGGAGGCCCGGAAGAGTGGGACAGGATGAAGGTAATCCCAAAGTTTTACAGTCATTGTCAGGAGTTCGTGGATACCCTCGAGCGGACCGTCGATCCTGAAGAAGTTCTTTTTGTCTGTGCCTTTTCAATCTACCAAAATGAGGCGCAGAACGCCGAGCTTACGGGACACATAGCAGCAGCTTGTTCGGCCGATCATGCCAGGACAACGCGGGACCTAGCATCGCCGAGCAGATCGGATCCTCCACACGGCACAGCCCTTTTGGGCGGGTCTTGTCGCATATCCAGGCTGTCTTAGCTGCCTTGTTAATGTTGTTCTGCAAGTCCTCTCACAGCGCTAAGTGTCGGTCGGTTTGCAGGTTGCTGCGGGTTCAATTTTGAATGCGGGAAGGGGGTTGTAGGAGGGTATGACTGTCACAGGTTTCGGTACCAGGCGGTCAATCCCTTGATGTCATATTGACAAGGCTTACCGCAGTTGCTGAATGGTTTTAGCCCGTCCAGCGGCACCGATGGACGGTACATTCCTCGTACCTTTTCTACCATGGGCCAGGCTGACATATTCAAGATTGCTTTGTTTGCACAAAAGCTGCAGATCAGCAGATACTGGAGGCCCCAATGTGTCTTTGTTCTAGGCTTCTATCCACTCGACGTTGACCGGGAGCTTATAGGGGTTCCCTAGTCAGCCGAGTCTTGTGCCACTACACAATGTGTTTCTCAGCCAGATCGGCATCACACCCGCTGGCCACAGAGTTTGAAATATGCGCTTTCCGGCGAAATTCTGCTCCAACCTTCCAGCGCGAACTTCAGAACCGGTGCCGTGCATTACAGCCCTTGAGCTGATTCGGAAGATCTCCACAGCCGAACCTGGAGATCAAGGCCACACCTACAACTTCGACTGGATTGCCTTTGCCTGCTGATTGCGCATTGTGTCTTATGACAGGCGACCGGTCACGAACCTCCCGTGCGCATCCACCATGCATTTCAGCTTCACGCGGGAAAGTTGACCCCAAGTCCTGCTCCTGCCCCCCCTTCCCGGTGCCCCCGAAACAGGGGGGCAATGAAGAACCCTGGACTATATAATTGTCCTTTGCGTTTTCATTCCTTCAACTATTTCGTTTTTTGTTCTGATCTCTAGGGACTGTTCCCCGACACGTTAGTCCACCTGAAAGGGCTGCTGACGAGTGATCTCACTTGTGGATTCGCACTGTGCTTCTAAATGACGTGGAGAGAGATTCGACTATCAGGCAGTCTTGTTTTACATCAGTCTCTCGGATGAGTTGTGGTGTGTATGGCTGTTTGTAGCATCGCCAAAAATACTGATTCATCATGATTATTTGCAGGCGCGTGGTGCAAGTGCGGGTTTCTGGTGGTGGCCACGACGCACGTTCTACATGCTGCCAGGCGACCTAGCACCCGAAGTTTGAGAAGTAGTATGTACTCGCACGATAGTACGGAGCAACCTTTGGGTTCTTTTCCTAGGTAGGAGTTTCAGAACGAATCTACTACGATGTAACATTCGCTGCGTCTGAGGTATGGAATTGTGACATCCGTGGCATGCAAGATTGAGCAAGTAAGGGTCGCACGTACGAATTCCAGGGACCTGCGGCGTGCTGGCAGGCTTATGTCTGCTGTTGGCGCTTGAGCTCTTTATGGTATCTCAACTTCTTTGTGGCGGAGTGGCTGGAATAGAGAAACTATATATCTTGGTGACATGGCTGTATGCAGGAGATGCGAGATATTATCCATGACTTCGCGAACTGTTCACATGCGCGGCATGCATGGAGCACGCAATACTGGTTGAAATTTAAACTCATCCCCAAGTCATAAGGAAGTGGCTTCTGACAAGTACTGCAGCAATTGGCGGGAGGGGAAAGGCACATGTTTGGCGAGTCACTGGGTGCCTTGGCTTACAAAGCCGTGGTTTGTCTCGGTAAATCCCTGTGTGTTCAGTTTTACGGTCATGTCTCTTGTGCAGTGCTGTTATTGTGTGGAGCCTAATCTCGGCCGTTTGGATAATCATTCTTGTGAACACAGCATTGGTTGCCAGCTGATCAATTCCATTTAATTCACCACTACTCCCTTCACCAGTGACATAGGCAGCCTATGATTGGTGCCCAGGCGGTTGTACACACTTTAGTCAGCGTGTTTCCGGCATGAAGCATGACTTTTTCCATTCGAGTCATGTGGCGCAAGGCCTATGGAAGAAGGACTGCTAGTTTCACAAAGGCTCTGATAGGCTTTGCCAGGCCGCAAAGTTTCTGGGGAAGCAGCAGAGGTTCAACGGCCAGTTTGAGCCAATCCCAACGAAGTGTCGACCCAGACTTGCGGGCCGACACGGGCACCACCCTGCCTTGGGCGAGTCAAGGGAAGTAGATGAGGCAGTCATGCGACCTCGTTTCGCCACATGTGGTCGCAGGGTGAGGGGTAGCACATGGCCAGTGGCCCGAAAGCTCAATCAGAGCCACCACCATTGCCATGTTGTTCTTCTGTGGCCGTCGCTTCCTAGAATTCTTGATTTTCATTCCGTTTTCGATTTGGAGATTTGGGAGTAAGATTGAGGCATGAGCTGGTGCGCGCATGGCCGATTCCCATGTCGATGTTGAGAGCCGGGGACAGGTCGTCGCTGACCTGGACGGTTACTGTGCTGCCACCTTCCCTTTGGTATGGAGCTTGGTGCTCTTCGGCATCATTTTGGAAGTGGCCCTGCGCGGCGTGTCTCGCTGGGTCTACAGCGGCCGAGCCTCCGACAGTGTTTCAGAAAGGTTTTTGTCACACATTAAGTTCATTAAGCAATATGTAGTTTGTTCGCATCGTCTGACATGTGCTTTATGGGCGTCATACAGTTTGCGAACTCTCGAATGTCTCAAATCGTCACCCGGTTGACGGTGTTGATTGCGGAGGCATGGTGGCCGTGCCAAATTACCAAGACAATCTCTACCAGAGGCCAGGGATGGGCTAACTAAGCACGTTCAATCTGTTTTAACCGATTGAAAGTGAACGTGTTTTAACATACTTCTTTCAACAAGCTTGTGCATAACTTTTTGTGTTGTTTCAAAGAACTGACTTTGTGTCAACATCCCCTTAGGAATCAGTACATGTAAACATAGCGGGCCGACCTGTCTCTGGGGCGACGCCCTGTGCTCTTCCTCCGGGTGCGTCCAAAGCGGCCCTGCTGGTAGCCCATGGGGTTAGAACATGTTTAAGCACAATGCGTTTAAACAGATGTGAATTGCCTGTGAGAGGACGAGTGAGGTCCTGGCAGGCCCAGGCAAGGCGGAGTAGGTGAGTAGGTCAGCGCAGAATGTTGGGAAGCGGTTGTGAACATGAGGAAGTACTAAGTTGAAAGGAGAAGTGACACAACCCTATACGAAGCCACACCGTCAGAAAGGATCTTTGTTGCAGGGCCGTTTGGAAAGCATACTGTCAGGAAGGATCTTGGTTTCAGGGCCAGTACGAAGCCATACCAGCAGAAAGGGTCTTTGCTGCAGCTTATCTAACCTTCTGTTCTTTTCTACGCCTAAAATTTGACACGTCAAAACAAAAACGTTGAAATGCCTGGCCCCTGATGTGTTTAAACACATGCCGTCTAAGCAGTTTAAACATAGAGTCTTGAACAGGGAGTTCGTTTAAGCTGCTTAAGCATAGGACATTCACCATCAGAAAGAGGGCGTTCACCGTCAGAAAGGATGTCTGTTGCAGCTTATCTGCTTCTGTTCATTTCTGCGCCTAGAGTTTGACACGCCAAGAGATACATGTTTATACCTGGCCCTTACTGTGTTTAAGCTCATGTCGTCTAAGCAGTTTAAACATAGAGTCTTGAACAGGGAGTTCGTTGAAGCTGTTCAAAAACAGGGTTCCGAACACGGGAAATTTCGTACATATTTGCTGTTTAGCACGGGCTGGAAGCCGTTTAACCGCAACCCCTCGGCCAGAGGCTGTGGTGTGTTTATGTATCTTGGCGATTCTTCAGAACTCTTTTCAGTTCACCCACAAGCTCTGCCTCCCCCGAGCCATAGCCTGACTGAGGAGATATTCATGGCCACTCAGCTCAGGGTTTATGTCTCTTTGGCGCACACACTGGCTCCAGCTGGCAAAGTCCATGCCCGGAACGCCGGTTGCTCCAATGTTGACGACGAGGCCCACTGCAACTCAAGCCTTGTCTCCAATCAAACAGGGTCATGCTGCAGTGTGTGACTGATGGCAGGCTCGGATACGCAGGGAGATTGAGTCCTTTGGAGCCAGAGTTCGTGCAAGGTGCTGCGGATAAACGGGCCATCTCGCGCCCCACCTCTTGTGCGATTGTGCACAGGTCCAAGTCAAAGCTTTTCGAGCGCCACGGCACGGACTCGGAGGAGGCTGCCGCAGAGGAGGGGTATCGGCGCGTAGATGCCTCCATCACCTGGACCACGACACGTGCGAAGCGGGCTCCTCGCTGTGGTACAGCACATGCACTCAGAGGAAGGACGAGGACACTTGCCGGAAGCCCCCTGTGCTGCAAAGCTCAGGAATGGCTGCTGGTCATCCTTCGTATCATACTGCTGGGTACTGCGCTGCAAGGGAGCGTGACTGTCCTCTCCCTTTCTCTGGGCTTGAAAAAAAGATACTTCGCTCTGGGCTCCTTGCATGGAAGTAAACCGTTCGAGTCTACGGTGTTGTTTTGCACGGCTGAGGTTAAAGACAGCACAACATCTGTTGCGTGTGTGCATCTTGCTTGCTTGTTCGAGGCTACATTTTCGCTTTCTTCTTATACATGGCTCTGATGTGGTCCATTCTGCGGCGCACTGGATGTATTGAACGCCGGCATCTGCTGCTCTTAGGGATGCTGCCCTTTTTGACTGGTGTCATGCTCGTCGTGATGGACACCTGGTTTTGTTAACACTCTTTGTGTTGCATTCTTTGGTTTATTTTCAGTTGTGAGTCTTGATAGTCAGGGGCAGACAATCAAGCCAGGCTGACTTGGTGGCACCCGACTTTGAAAATCACAGCATGGATGTGCCGAAGATGCAGAGTGACAACTTGGACCCCCACTCAGTTGAAACAAATTGTCTTCAACACAAGCTGAGGTGGTTGCTGCGATGGGGTTCGTTTTTGTCATGTACCATGGCTGCAGGAAAGTGGAGTTTGTTGTGGATTTGTCGTTGGCTGCCCAACAAAGTAGTCGTGCCACTCTCGAGTTCTGTCTGGTGCTTGGATCTTGGAAGTTTGCTTTGCCGGAAGTGGGCTTCTGCCTCGAGACCTGATATCGCTTGAATTCGATTCACTTCATGTTCTAACAAAGTCCGCCAAGTGTGCCAACGTTGCGACAGATTGGCTAGGCTAACCGCTTTGCCTAGGTTTGGTGTCTCCAGCTTGTTTCTGCCACTGACGAGGACGTTCGAAGACAGCTAATTACTGTTGCATTCAGCGTCAGCAGATGTTTACATCAACAACGGTAATGGTCTTCGTACTTGTAAGAGTGCGAATCAACAGTTACCGCCACGCCTCGCCTGCATTCGTCGGGTCCACCAAGTCCATCTATGGCAGGATACGGAAGTTCCGCCAGAACTGGCGACCTGCATTCCTTTGCATGGTCGGTGCACTGACATGGCTCGGATTCTATGCAACTCGACTGCATTGGAAGGCCTATGTCTAAAAGTCGATGCTGGGACCTTTTGCAGTGTGCTGACAAGCAGCAGAACTTGTCAAAGTGTTTGCCACAATGAGAACAAGGTGGAGCAACAGCATCCAAAGTCACAGCAAACTTTGCAGGGCTGAGGATGCTCTTGAGCGTCCCAACACATTGCAAAGAAGGTGTACGAGTTGCTGATGTCAGGGTGCAAATGGGTGCAAAATGACTTCTCATCGCTGCTGTCCTGTAAGCTTGATGATCTCAGAGTCGACCTCAGGTCTCCTATGCCATCTACTTCCGCAGACCTGCCTGGACCCATGGGCAAACATCGACATTGTGGGGGTAGCTTGGGTTTTCTTTCGAAGTTATCAAGAGTCCTATCTCCGATCGGGCGCCCTGGCGCCCTGGCGCCCTGGTACAGGAGCTTCCAGACTTTGGACTTGAACTTTGCGCCAGCGCCCGAGCTTTCGCCTGTGGTTGGTGAGCGGTGACTTGTGACTTATCCAGGCGGTCTCTTGACCTGTCAATTCAGATCGTCTGCCCTCTCTTCCCTACCCTTTCTTCCCCACTTGCCCTCCCTTTCCCTTCTTTTCTGTCACTGCCCTCCCTTCCCTTCCTCCTTAGTTCTGGAAGGGGCTATGCCGCTAGTCTCATGCAGGCAATGAAAACAGAGGTTTAATTTCCACTCCGCGGGTGGCAACATATGTTTCTATCAAGACAGAGGTAGGAAAGCCAATGTGACACTCATCGCGACCCACCACTCGAGAAGCATCGAGAAGCCAGACGTGACTATGGAGAAGTCGCAAGTGCCCCTTCTCTGGGCTCATGTCTAGGTATCCGTCGCTGATGCAGACTGCGACTTTGAATTGCGGTCCGCCGCTGCTTGCATGCAGCCTCCTTGCACTTAGAGTGGATCGTCAGGGTTGAGAGCCACTTGCACGCTTCCGAGGCTACATTTGGTCATTTTTGCTTGCTTGGGGAGTGCCGTGGCTGCAAGCCAAATCAGTGGCGTTCATGTTTTGGCTTCTTTGGAATCGAGGTGCGAATGCAGATCGTGCACAAGGATCCAAGTGTCACTGAACACATGATGCGTGCCGACTGCATCAGCTTCAGCTAGAGACTGCCATCGTCAAACCGCAAACCTGCTACGGGCAGTTTTTTTTTCTTTCTGAAGCCCTGAAGGCAAGGTGTGGTCGATCTGAGGGCGAACTCTGTCCAGGCCCTGGAGGAGGGCTTGCAAACCTTCCAGGCCATCCAATGCGGTGCCTTGGTGAACACAGCGTTCTGACACGTTCTGACTGGCAACTGCAACAAACAGAACAAATGTATGTGTAGGAACCAACGCTGGCGCGGCCACAGTCGTTTGCTTTTGCCTCTGTATTCCTTTGACCTGAGTGCAGCCAAGCACGTTTCGTCAGAAATTGCCCCAAGATCCTGTGAATACGGCAGTGCCTAGTCTTTTCAGCAAGGCACTTTCCACCACGGCCCATTGCCAAAGCTGCAAGCGAAATGTGCGTGCTTCTAGCAACATGCTATGTGCATTCTGCAGCTTTTTGCACAAGTATCTAGTCACTAGTCATCATACTCATCATTCGGGAACCTTGACTCCTGGTGCAGTATGGGTTACGCTGAAGGTGGGTGCTGTGGCAGTGTGGACACAGAAACTTCTGACTCGTCCGTGTCGGAGTGGGACGAGGACAGCGATGTTACTAATTCAACAAGTGCATGGCCACACAATTGCATTTAGCGTCTTGCGGCTCGTGTTGATTATTCGCTCTTTAGTCTGCGGCACCCTCCTGAATACTGACGGTCTTTACCTGCCTGTTGTTGATTCGAAGCAGCTTTTCAGCGACGTCCACGCCGGCATGTGTTCTCCTGGAGTGCCGTGCACATCTAAGGTGAGGTCATTTGCTTTGACCTGCTATGTCCAAGACATGCTCTCTGGCATGGCTACCTCGTGCCCTACACGTGCATGGCAACCTGTCCGCTTGAAGAGTGGGCCGGCAGCATTGCAAGCAGGACATTGCAGAGGGCCTGCCTTATGGCCACGCAGGGCAGGAGAAGAGACGATTATCCGGAAGATTTTGACACTGCATTGTCATGTTACGAGTACGTACAGCCGTCTCTCCTCCTTGTCCCCAGCGATGTTGAGGTCGCCGGCCTTTCAAAATCTGTACAGAGTTGCAAGCTGCAGCTACTTTTGAGCCTCCCTGTGTGGAAGCTATGCTCCGTCAAGGGACACACTGGCGTGTCCGAAAGACTGTCTGAAAGGAGGCAGCAGGCGATCAATGTTGTGGTTTGTCTTCGAGAGGCCATGCTTTGTGCGTCTTATGCCGATGTCCTGAACAGAGGTCCTTTGCTGCATGTTTCGGCATCTCTCGTGGTCTCGGGCCCAGCATGGCCAGTGCCCTGAAGCTTTCTCAAAAGAGCCAGAAGAATGTTGCGAGCCGAGGCTGCGGTGATTTGCACCACCTGCCACATGCCCTGACCTGAGCTCTAAGAGCCACAGCTTGGCTCCGAGAGGGTCTCGAAGAGATGAGGCCTTTTGATGTGGTCCTGGTCGTGTACTTCACTCAGCCGAGGGGCTGAGGGCTGCGGGCTGCAGCTGCTGGAGGTGTCCTCAAGCACCGGTCGTCTTTCGCAGGTATCAAAGCGCACAGAACCTCGGCTGCGATCGCCTTCGCTACATTCGGTCTGGCCCGCTGGCTTGCGCAAATGCGCTGCTGCGAGAGCCCAGAGCCAAGCGGAGCCAAGCCGACAGACGTATTTGATGTCTCGCAGAGACTCGGCTTTTCTACTTTTCAGGTCCGGACCCCAAGTCTTTTTTCGCGGGTGGACACCTGCCTTCGTGCGCCTGGCTCCAGTGCCCGAGCCCCGGGCCCCGAACCTCACAAGACGGGACTTCCCCAAAAGAAGCTGCTCTCAAGGTGTGTCTTTTCCTTCTGGCTCTACGAACAGCTCCGGCGTCTGGTCGGCATCGGTTACTTGGACTGACGGCTTGAAAAAAGTGTGCAACTTTTGGCGGCATATGTTGCGTGGCATACTTCATCGAGAGAACTGGGGTAGACGACAGAATTGCACCACCGGAAGTGCTTGCAGCTTCGCAGTGGTTCGCTGTGGGGTCTCAGATCTCAGGCTTCGACAAGTTGTTTGTAGCGATGGGCAGTGGCGCGGGTCCAGGGTCCTTTCTGCAAGTGCACAGTTCGCACACGGTTTCCCGAATCTGTGTTGAAGCTGAACGACAGGCAATGAAGCCTGAGCTCAGTCAATACTACAGTAGTGGGTAGACATGGCATGTCTACATCGGTGGCGCGATGGAAGGGTGTGACGTGTTACGGCAGAGTCTAGCTGCGCGCTTGACTTTCCTTCAGATTGTCTGTAGCGGTTGCCTTCCGTCCACACGACGCCATGGAGGCATTGCTGGGGACAACACTGTTGCATGGGACGGCGCAGGTCGCGACTTCGTCTTTGCAGGGAGGGGTCGTAGCCCTCTACTTTTCCGCTGGATGGTGCCCTCCGTGCAAAGGATTCACTCCTCAATTCCGCAAAGTGTACGAGCGCGCAAAATCGAAGAATCGAGCCTTGGACGTTGTCTTCGTATCCAGCGATCGTGACGAGACCTCTTTCCGGGAGTACTTCGCCAAAATGCCGTGGCATGCACTGCCCTTTGCGGATCGCCAGCGGCAACAGCAGCTCTCTGCAAGCTTCGGTATCCGCGGAATTCCTGCGGTTGTCCTGCTCAATTCTTCTGGGCAGCTGCTGGATGCCAGCGCACGAGGCAAGGTCATGGAGCCTGGTTTCGTCTTGTCCCTGCCACGCTCCATCGACTTGGCGTCGGCGGCGCTGCCTGAGCCGTCGGGCGCCATGCAGTTGCAGTTGCGGTACAAAGGATGTGAGTATGACTTCGAATGTGAGCCCAGAGACTCGGACTTGATTCTGACTCGCTTTTGTCGTAGTCTCCCAGCTAGCTGAGCCAACATATACACAACTGGCCGGTTGTGCATTCCAAGATGCTAGGTGAAGGCTGGGAAATGCTGCGCATGCAGATCTACTCCATGATTGACGTGCCATCTGAGCAGTTGAAGCTGTTTGGGCTGGGACTTGACAAAGGCCGGCATGAGCACAAGGGCTCAGATTCCCTGCTTGCTGTAAGCCCAAACGAAGTGCTCTAAGCTTGCGTAGAATGGGCCCATGGTGCCTGGGCTGTTGATTAGTAGTCATGCGGCTTAGGGTCTCAGCTCTGGGGGTTGCAATCTCAAGGTGCAGGATTTTTTCCTGGACTGTGCAGCTAGGTGTAGAGCGTGGGCTTCCGGACCTGTGGCAAGTGTTTCGCTTCGGTTGGATTGAAGGTTTCACGATCGTGGTGAGGCCTTCGGATATGCCACTGAGGGACTGCAAAATCAGCTAATAATTTTAATAATGCGTCTGCATCTGCCCCAGACCACCCGCTGATTCTGAGCATTTGTTGTTTCCATGCAGCGCGTCCTTCTTGTCTGCTTTTCGAAGTGGGTTGGGTGGGTCTCTGCCGTCAAAGCTCTGTGTGCAGCGGGAACTTCAATGCTCGGGGTTCATCTTGCCGAATGGATGTCCCGCGGCCAACCAGTGTCGTTCACGGACGGCCCTTGGGAGGCAAAGGTTCGTTTTGCGACTGGCGAGGCAGAAGTCGAATGTGAGTCTAGTGGCTTGGCCCGCCGCCTACGTCTTCGCAACGGGGTTTCTTGCACTGGAGTTCAAAACTTTGCGCACGACCAACAAGGTAGACTTGTCAAGCGTGCTTTTGTGCACAGGGCTTTGGCCTACATGCTTGTTGCTACGGACATGCTGGCTTCTGGCGATCATGCCTTGCAGCTTCAGCAGCTTCAATTGCTGGTTTCTGCCGATCACGGCCCTTAAGCCACTTCCGTCTGGTAGAAAGAAAGGTTCCACAACATCCCTGGCTCCACTAACGGTATCTTTTCACAGGACGGGCATTTGGACATCAACAGATACACAGTCTGGGAGTTGGGGAAGAGGAGCGTAGAGGTCATGGTCCATAGTTCAGGGATTACTTTTCAGTGGTTCAATTGCCTTTGTGACCGCAGGGGTTATGGTGCCGAGCTAGCATCATTTTCAATGTCATCTGCTATCCAGGGTGCGGTTGGCTCGGGATCAAAGGAAAGCGCCAGAATATGTCCGTACTTCGTGAACTGATCCAGGTGTTGCAGCAAAATCACTTCCAGATGCAAGTCCCGACCCATCGTTTCCAATCCAGAATGCACTCCAGCCAAAGAGCAGTTGTGCTGCAGGCAGACTGCAACGACATGTCGACAGAGACAATAGATATGCACGGCCTGTCATGACCCTGAAGGTCAATTGGATGAGTCCGTCCCTCTACCGCGGGCTTTGGCCAGGGGCATTGCGGCCCAGAAGAATTCGGGTCTCCAACTGGCCAAGGCGGAACTCAACCCGTCGGGGTGTCAGAGTTGAGCATCATAACCACTCCTCCAGTGGTGAGAGAGCCACATAAACCAACAGCATCGACCTTCCTTGTCATATCTAGCTCCTGGAGGTGCCATTAGAAGCAAGACGAGCCTCCTCGAGTCACGATGACGACAAGCCAGGGCAAAGGCATCACACTGGATGCTTGGATCAGAGGGCTGCACGGGATGGGGCTGCTGAACTGTACATGGCGCCATGTGTTTTGAGCCGAGGAACCTTGGACTCCGCCAGCGCTTGGTGCTCCAAGCGCGAAGACTGCAGTCCCTGGTACCAGTTGGACCTGGGAGAGGTCGGAAATGTTGCTGGAGTGCTTTTGGCCGCACGCGCCGGCCTCGGTGCTCTCTGCATGCTACGATCTTTCGAGCAGAATCTGAAGCAGCTTTTCGTTCGTTGATGCGCCTGAGGCGCGGATTGTGGCCAGTGGGTCACAAGGCTGGCAAGTGCGGCTTATTGGTGTCTTGTGTGGTTGGTGTTTCGAGAGAGTTTTGCAGGTTCCGGGTTGAGCTGGCTGATTCTGAGGACCCAAGGCTTGAAAGCCTTTGGCAAGTGTTCAAAATCTGGGCTTTCGCAGGATGGGCCCTGGTCTGCGGCTGACGATGGCAGGGAGTTCGATGGGCCAAGTACTCGGATCTACGGGTCGAGAAGCTGGGAAGTGGCACCTTTTTCCTTTCTCTGAGGCCAAGCTACGCATTCCCCGTACGTGCGGTCTTTGAAAACGGCACATGGCCAAGGAGTGAAATATCCAACGCCTCATACGTGATCGGCTGATGTCGGCTAGTGTCGTGCATGCTGCTACTCGCAGTGATCCTGCCGAGTAGACTCGTTCCCTATACGTTGCATTGTAAAGGCTACGCCTCTTTCACTAGTGGACACGAATGGCCTGCAGCCAAAGCTGTTTATCATTGAGCTTCTTGGACCTCGGCACATCATTTCGTCAAAGACCTATGACAGCAGGCTTTCTTGACAAAACACTGCAAACATGTCAATACCGTGGCAGATGCTGGCTGCACTAGACTGAGGCTCACAGCTTGCCCGCTTCGTTCGAATCCTGCCGTTAAGTTGCCGTCTCAGGCTTCACAGTTGGGTTACTGTTGCTGAAGCGGGGCAGAGATAAGCAGACAGAGGTCACCGGAACCATTGCTCTCTCCGTGCAGATGTGCTGCTGGAGCGGGGAAGGGCTCAAAGTGCTGAGTGTTGAGTGGATAGAGTGGTCCGGTCCTGCAAGCTGGTATCGTCTCAGTGTGAGTGGCAGCTGGCAGCGAATGCAGGCTACAGGAGAACCGGACAAGCCGCCCGTAATTGCTTCTTGGGTTTTTATTCGACTGTTGCGATCCGGAGGGCTGTCGCTTCCCCGGTTGCGAAAGGCTGTCAATCCTTTCCGAGGTCGCTCTCGGAAACTTCAGTGCGGGAGACCCGTTCGAATCCGAGACGCCCGAGGCCGCGAAGTCCTCCTTCACCCGCGACTCCACATGAAACCGGGGAGAGACCTGCCCGAGGTGCCGATGGATGCGATGATGCAGGAGCAGCACCTGGTCCCGGGCTCGCTGCTCGAGCGAAGACGTGAAGAAATGAGTGGAGATGATGACGTCCTGAGGCGATGTTGCAGGCCAAGCTGAGCTCATTGCCACCCAAACTCCAGAATCAGGCCTTCAGCATCCTTCAGCCACAGATCCTGCCTGTCGCGCGTCGAAGCGAGCGAGCAGGTCGGATCCCTGGCCACAGTGCAGGGATATGAGATGAAGTCGCTACAGCGACAGGCGCATCCGTCCGCGTGATCTTCGCGACAAACGCGACTGCCATCCGTGCTTGCTGCGTGCTCCATACGAACTGCGGCTGCCGCGCTGCGGGAGGCGCTGGACGAGATTCCTGTCCTTGGCATCGATGCCGCTGTGAATCCAAGCGAGAGTCCGGACCCTGACAATGCCGACAGTACTGCCGTAGAAGCAAGAGACCGAGTTCAGGCTACGAGATCTCCTTCATGAGGATGTGCAGAGCCTAAATGTGATAGTATGTGATAGTCGGAGCTCAGACTTGGATAACCTCTGTGTGGTAAGCTTTCCCATGAACGGGAGATGACATTCACGGACATTGCTCATGATTCGTCTGACATCCCTAGACTCGAATCAAAGCCAAGTGTGGAACACAGCTGCCTACAAAGGCTACCCTAGCGCTATACCTTAGACAACACCTCCTAGTGAGCATAGAAAGAAACCTCCTTAAGCGCAGATCCTAGGGTTCTCAGCTGCAGGGAGCCAATGGCGATTTGGGAATAGTTCAGGACCGATCTTCTAGCTCCAGGGAGCGATTGGGCATTTTGTAAAAAAAGCATGTCACACATGCGGAACAGCAAGGGCTCGCTCCGCCGCAGCTGTGAGCCTGTAGAATCCTGTAGACTCTCCAGCCGTCATGTTTGTAGACACCGCATCCATCATGTGAAGACTTTTCGGTTGCTGGAAGTATTGGACTTCTCTGACTCCTCTTGTACCACAAACTTGAGCAATGCAGTGCCGTCGATCGGGGGCAGCGTTTGCAACGTTGGCCTTTGTTTTCGGCGCGGCCATCGGCGTCAACTTTGCATCTCTGTCAGAGGATGGCTCGATGCTCAGGCCCGGCCTCCGGACGGCATCTCCAAAGAAGCATGCGGTTGTGCATCCGTGCAGCGTTGTATTCGATTTGTGAAAGTGTGTTTGTCATTTCAGGCAATTCGCCGGAATTCGATTCGGATCGCGATCAGCCTTGAAGACGCGAATGCAGGATTTTGCGAGGCAAGCCGAGCAGTGTGCTGTCAGCGTGCTGAGTCATTGAGGGGTCTCTCTATTCTTGTTCCCACCACTCAGCGAGGCAAGAGCTCCTCATCTTTGATCACAATCCGCAGTCTGTCCTCTCATCTGACAAGACGAAGCCTCAGCATGCAGATCTCGTTGGCTGCATTCGCGGTTCTACCCAAGCAAAACCAAGCTCCCAAGGCTCCGCAGTGGTGCTGCTTGTGCATTGCTGGTAGCAGGAGGCCTTGTTTCAGAGTGTAGGGACAGTTCTGGGGTTCAGCTCGTATGGGATCGAAGTTCGAGGTCTGCCGTAGGACAAAATCCTGTGCCCGGTGCGATTGTGTCCCATGAAGTTGTGCACCCGGAGCCAGTTCGGAATATGAGAGAATGTTCTTTTGGAGCTTTGCCACGAGCCGGCAACATGGACGAAATGCGACCAGGTCTGTGGCTTCTGCGCGTGTCTTTGCGGCACTCATGAAGCCTCACTGGATAGTTTCAGGGCTGACACCGTGGGACATCTTGTTCTGTTATGGAATGGTTCATCTTAGATCCATCTCTGAAGGCTCTGCTGATTGTGCTAACGCTTGCCATGCGAAGTGATTGGTACTGCATCTGAAACAGTCATAGTGTCGCGTGACATGATGTGAGTCTGAGGTTGCCACAGGCCAGACTTTGCGATTGATTGATGGGTGAGTATGGGGCTTCTGCTAAAGTTAAAGTTATTGTTGTTGTTGTTGTCGTCCTCGTCGTCGTCGTCGTTGTGGTTGCCGCCACGGATCAGACTGGCAGGGAAGCTCGCGTGTCTTTCGAACGGGTTTTGCGGCTCCAACTTTATAAAAGGTCACTGCCAGGCCTCTCTTCTTAACCGTAAGGTGAGTTGCCACCTTTGGAGACATGTGCCACTTTTGCTGTGCCGGTCTGAATCCGCCAGGTCCCAATTCCTGGACCCAGTCTCTGTCTAAGACATTGTCGCACTGGGGAGGCGGTAGGGTTTCCCACTTGCCAAGCTTTGCCTGGTCGCGCTTAACACATGGCACTGCCGACAGTGCTTCACCAATTAAGCTTGCCAACTTCTACTTGGGAAGCTGGAAGAGCGGTGTGCTGTGCCTGCGCGAGCCTGTATACCCACCATGAGGTGTTGGTTGTTGCCTCAAACGCAGCTTACGCCAATCAATCTCTCATGACAATGTTGCTCTGCAGCAAAGGGTCCGGTCCCACCACCATAGTGTGCAGGCTATGCAGAGGTGGGTACGGGAAAGAATGGCCGACAATACCAACCCGGCATCTTGGGATCTGCTTCTCACGCAGGCAGTTCAATGCTTCTTCCCCAAAAACCCGCCGGGCACAGCCACCGCCACTGGAAGCGGTTACAAGGCGCATGTGGGTGACCAAGGCTTCTATACAGCAGATCAGCCGTACTCTAGCCTCGGCACAGTCGCCCAGCACTGACGCACAAGCTAGTGCCAGAAATGGCGCAAGCGGCCCAGGAGGCACACAAACAAGCGGTGAAGCAAGCTCAGAAAGATCGAGTGCGCACTTTTCGGGCACAGGTCGATCAGGCGATAGCGGACGGAGATCAGCACGTAGCTTTCAAGACCTTGCAACTACTTCGTCCTTGGCAGCCGGCACGCCGAGCGCAGCTTCGCTGTGGCAGGCCGAAACAAACACATCCAATCCATCAGACCCTGGACAGGGCAATTAGCCACTTGCGGGAGGCCAGACACCTTATAAGCCAAGCCAGACCCAGTCGTCATGAACGTCATCAAGGAATCACCCTGCCTAATCTACCCGGAGGGGTCACCTTTGCTCTGATCTCCCGCCAAGAAATCATCCACATGCTGGAGGAACAGGGGGCGAAAGCGGACACAGTCCGGCTGGTACAAGCTCCCAACCATCATTCGAGCTACAGAATCCACTCCACCACCAGCGTGGAGACAACGTCGGGCATCAAGCAGACGTGCAATCTATCCCCAACACTCTTTTCCTTTCTGATGCGGCGTCTGTTTGCTGCCCTTGTAACCACTTTTGCTGACCGAGGGGTCCAATTTTTGACAGGGTACATTGACGACCTTACGTTGCATTGCACGATTCGTTCGACCGGAGACCTGGAGGAAATTCACAGGCTCATAGGTGGCCTGCTCGACGAAGTCAAGCGGCATAATCTGGTTGTTAACAAGTCTAAATGCATCATTCTGCCGAAGCTCGTGGGCAAACAAGCCCCGAGCCTCATCCGCAAGCCTCCCTGTTTTGGATCACCGATGCAGGGGGCAAAAGGGTCAGGGGATGGCGCATTGGGCCCCAACAAAACCTTTCCTGCCCTTCAATGGGCTGCCTCAAGCAAGTATCTGGGAGTCATCCTCTCCTACGGCCATTTTGAGCAGCAGGCTTTGCAGCACCGAATCAAACGAAGCCAAACAGAAGCTGCCTCTTGTCCGCAAATTCGCGTATAACCGCTGCATGGCTAGTACACGCGCCAGGCTCCGGGTCTGGAATAGCGCGGTTCAAAGCACCCTGCTCATGGGTCTGGCTGACAGGGGATTGACGGCAGAATCGGCGCGATCCTTGAGGGGATGGCGTGCGCACAAAATGCGGTCTGTGCTAAATCAACTTGCTCATGTCAGCAGGATTGCCACCAGGGATTTCTTTAAGATTCATTCTATCACGGACCCAGTTGAGCTAGTCCAAGCCCGCGTGCTCAAACGGCTCAACAGCTCGAAAAGCGGGCGACCCAGGCGTCACTACGACCCGTGAAGTGATGCAATGCCTGCGAGACAAGCTGGCCGCTTTAAAGAGTCTTACAGCCGATTCACAAGACCTGGCTCTGCTTTCGTGTGCGAGGTTTGCGGCTCGGCCTTGGAGACAGGCCATGAGTCGCACATGCACAAGACGAAGCAGCGCCGGGCACTGTTCCTAGGTACGTTCCGGCTCACTTTGATAGGCTCAGGCATGCGGTAGATTGGGTAGGTGGTCCCAATGGCTGCGGCCTATCACCACTCATTTCAACAATTAATGGAAGGGTCTGCGAGATCATCTCTTGTCTGGTGCCCGCCCTAAACCGTCAGAGCTAGGGCAGTTAATTGAGTCTGAGGCAAAAAGCGACAGCCCTGACATTCAGGTATTGCAGTCTATGCGTCGAGACCTGGCCGACCTTCCCAGACACTCTCTGGGACAATGCACCAGACAGCTTCAGGCCACTGTCCTGAACCACAGATGCTTGGTCTGCAACTTTTCGACTCCGGATAGAACCACAAAGTGAAGTCCCAATTCCGACACACACCTACAGGATTGGGCCAGACTGCATCAGCCTACCGCAAAGCTTTGCCAGGGGTGCACGGACAGCAGCTCCGGTGCTTCAGCAGCAACAGGCTCCTCCCCCCCCCGGATGCCATCTGGCCATAGCGGTTCTGCGGTTGCAGTGCAGGCGCACAACGCTTTCGTGTCCTGGTTAACTCTTGTAACGCCTGCTACGCTAACTTGGTGTTTCAGGCCCTTCTAGCTGTCCAACTTCAAGGATTTGGCCTGGGCCGCCTGCAACCGCTGCTGACTGGCCGTGAAGCCGATGGCATTTCTCGCTCCTTTAACCTCTTCGGGATGTCTGAATTTAGGCACCTCAAGTCGGGCTGGAGAATGGATGGCAGACAACACGATGCAGCCGAGTTTCTGCTACATCTCTTGCAGCACCCAGTGCGATCTGTTAGTCAGATCAGACTCAATAGCAAGGCCGCACAGGCGGCATCGTCGAGGACTCAGACACAGGGGCCTCGCCGCCAATGCCTGAGGAGCCTATAACTCTCCATGCTTGCTTGAATCATTGGAGTGAGCATGCTTTTCAAAGTGCTTTGTGCTGGTCTCTGGAAATCTTGCCGATTGTCAAATACTATGCTGCCACCGCGTGGCGATCTCCGGTACACGTACCGATCTGACAGCAGGGCCAACAGCGACATCTCGTCTCATACGAGGTTATTCCGGGATGGTGCATCGCGGTTTCAGCTCGACTCAGGACATTTCCAGGCTTTCTGGCTAAGTGGCCAGGCCAATGTCAGACAAACAGAGTAGTTTACGCAGAGTTGTTGTCTTTGCAGTTTTTCAGGTAACAGGTAAGCTGACTTTTTAGTTTCACATTATGATGGGCGCTGGCCCATGCGTGTTATTCAGAACTAGTGAGTGCCTGTGCGCGGCAAGACCCCCACGTCAAGGCCAAGCGAGTCATGCGCGCATGCAGGCCCATGACCGGCTCAAAAGTAGCAGTACTCATTTCTTTCTCCTGGCAGCGGCATGGCTTGGCCAAAGAGCCCGGAGCCAAAACGCTCCAGGCTCTGACTGGAATGGAAGGATTGAAGGAAAACGCTCGAGACTTTCCGGATCATCCGGGTCTAGATCCTTCAGTGCCGCCTTCTCTGACATCGATGCCCTCCACACCATCTGGGCCGTCGCGGGCACCAGGGCCGTCACTGGCTCAATGGCAGGGCTCAACCGGCGTACCAATGCTCTCAGCAATGCGGAACTTACTGCCACGTTCTTGGCTCACGAGGAGCAGTTGATCCACCACTAGTTATCGCTTGTCTATAAGATCCTCCTGAGACTGGGCGATAGCTATCTCCTTGCCACCGTCGGTAAAGGAGTGGCAGAAAGCTTATAAGCCTGGCTCACCACACCCTAAAGGCTCTTGTTCGGTTGAGGTTTCCAAAGGCCTGCTCCACGAGTTCACATCGCAACATGAGAAAGAGAAGTACCAACACTTCCAAAGGTTGGTGGACAAGATCATACACCTTTCGGGCTCCTCGGATCGCATCGTTCATGAAATCAATCATTGTTCGGCCAGGCCCAACATGAAGACTTGTCAACATGCTGGATGCCTATGACTGCGAAAGATTGGGGAAGAAGGCGCCAGAGGCGATCTTGCGTGCAAAGCCCGAGGCAAAGCGTAGGTACCTCTTCCCTACAGTGGTGGGGGTTAAGCAGCACAGCCGAGTATGGCTAGCATCTATGCAAACTTCTGTGGACGGCAAAGCTGCGGACACTGAGGTCTGCTCTTCTACCCTAGAAGGACGGCCACGTGTCCGTCACCAGCCGTAGGAGTTGAACCTCCGTCTTTTTTGGTGTGTGGCATTTATGTACAGCAAATAGCGGCCCAGGATTTCTCACCCGAGTTGATGATCAAAATCCCCGTGCCAACAGCCGACCGATACATAGCGGATTCACCCGCATCCAGGGGCATGGTGTCGCTTAGATCCGGCTTCCTCGAAGTTGTGCCCAAAACCTTCTCGGAGGGCCCTGTCGTGATTTCGCAGCGGGCACAGTCCTTATGTCAGGAACCACTGCTATCCCGGTCTTTAACTTCAGGCATCGGGACACGCAGGGCTCCTTGACTCCCCGCCTAAAGTCTATCTTGTTCTGTAGATCTCCTGGACTTCGGTCTGGCCTGGACCGGGCCGGCCTTGCCTCTTCAGCCTTCGACCTGGTGTATGACCGAAGCTGCACCCTGTCCCAGCTTTTGTCCGATTGGCGCTCGGGCCGCATCATGTCGTGCTGTTGCATAGCCCGGTTCCGGACGTATCTGAGGATGGCTAGGCCGTGCAAGCGTGGTATGGACCTCTTTCGAGACCATTGGTCTCCTCAGGCTGTGCCTGCTAAGTGTGGCTGTGCCTTGTGTAACAATTACAGCGCTGAGAACCTGCAAAAGCTGATGAGAATTTAGCAGTCGGCTGCCAAGCATGCTCTGAGTTGCGCGCAATACCTGACGGTCAGTCGCTTGTCTAGAGTCGCAGCAATCTACATCGAAAGCGAGCAGAGCATAGACCGCGTTTTTAGCAAAGTTCTGCAGCTGAAGGTGAGCCTTGTGCCAATCGTATCAGACTACAAAGGCAAAGACAAAGTACTAGGACGACGGACGACAACGGACGACAACGGCCATTTGTACACTCAGCTCAACTTAAGTGGTGAGCGACTGTGTCGACCTTCAGCTAGGCCGCGCCCTTAGTCTGGATTGTTGGTAAAGCTTCCTTGTCATCTTGGCGCGGGTTGCCATCCGCTTTGCTGTCAGCCTGTCAGCCAAGCGCTTCGATTTGGGCGCAAGTGGTGTCGGCGGGCAGTGGTGCCCCGATGGCAGGTTCCGTTCCACAGTTTGAGAGATTGGTGCTGCCAACTGTTCCTGATGCTGTGATTCTGATTTGTGCTTGTTGATGGACTCCAGCTACCAAGCCTTGATGCTGGCCGCTACCTCCAGCAAAGCCCATCGCTTGTCAGTGCTGGGGGCTCGCTCCAGCTGGATGTGTTCGGCGAACAGCGACTCGGGAGGCTGTGGTTGTGGGCGGCGCGGTGGCGACGACATCGATGCAGACCCAGCCAGGACTGCCAGCCTGGAGCAGCCAGGATGCAGAGCTGAGAGAAATCATCCGGACATGCTGCGAGGCGATTTTCGTCCACCACATGGCGATGCTTGACTGCGGCCTGGAAGTAAAAACTCCAAGGGTATGGTGGAACAGCACCGCCGGCATCACTGCAGCCAGGCGCATCGGGCCGGGGAGCAAGCTCCGACGCCTGGACGTCTGCGAGCCCCCCTGCTGAGAAAAGTGATGGGCCGGGAGACTTGAAGCGCCCCAAGGCAGCAACGAGGTTGCGCAGGCTTTGCCTCCGCGAGGAGGAGGTGGGCCCTCGAGCCCGAGCCTCATGATGTGATGCAGGCGCCGCCGTTGCTGCAGCACCTCGGCCACCTCAACCTCACAGAACCTCAATGTAGGCGTTCTCCGCGCAAGGCCCATGTGACTCCAACCCGGAGCGCGCTTACCACCCGTTCCGCAAGGAAAATTTGGAGAAGTGTACTACGCCCGCACGAGGCGCACAGCACATCTCTATGTGAACTGTGTCGGGCTGGTCTCTGATGTGCGGCCAGTTGATATCATCACGGAGGACCTTTGCCTCACTTGCTGTGGCAACATCGGTACGAGGCACGAAGCTTCTACGTGGTGGGTGAAATCTACACCCGACGTCTTCAAGGACTGTAGCGGGTGGGCGCGGCAGATGCCGATCTGCCTTCACTGCCGCCAGCACCACTTGGTTCGGGATGTTTAGGCGGGTGGCAATGCTGAAGCAGGAACCGCCGCCACGACGAATGCTGCGGAGGATTTCCTGCCCGAACGCAAGCCCTCGGCGTTAGAGGGGTGTGCGAGAAACACGGTAGAGTTTCCGTAATTCTAACACCCCACGCCTTCAGCTAGGCTGCCGGCTGCCCCTTTAGTTGTACAGACCACTGTGCAAAACTCTGCAGCCCTGTTTGGCTTGGAAAAGGACCGCAGCTACTTTGGGCCCGGTAGGTGCGGTAGTACATTTTTTAGCCGTCGCACTGTCGGGTTTGACCGACTCCAAGTCGTGCATCCAAGCCGATGGCATCCGTGGCCGGAGCATCAAGACTGGAAAGCATCCAGCACATGACGCATCTTCGGTCAACGCCCAAATGCATGTGGTGATGGTGGTGCGGGGAGCTATGGGGAGCTGTTCCATGCTGTTCCGCTGCAATCGTTCAGTGTTGTTGTTTGTGCTACTGTTTTGTGCTTCGGGCAGGCTGAGTAAACGGTGTTCGTTCTTGCTCTCCACGTCAGTCATAGTGTGGACATGCGATGCGTGTTGGTTCAAGGCCAAAATGGAGTTCTGGTTTGTCGACCTCAAAGTGTGAGGTGTGCCCAGAGTAACTGGGCGTGTGTTGCTCATGATGATGTGATGTTTGTCGATGTTTGTCGCATCGATACTGATGGCAACTTTGTAAGTTGAGGCCTGCACCTCTGAAACCCCGTTTTTCTGATATCAGTTTTTGTTGGCCAGGCCACCTGGAATGCTGGGCCGCATCGGTTGGCTCTTGGCTGTCCCTGAAATCTGTGGCAGTAGCGTCACCGTTGCTGGCGGCCGGCTGCGGAGCAGGCGAACTGCCGATTGGGGTGAAGTAGTGTGAGGATATGCGAGGTGACCATCGTGAACTCACAAGCCCGTGCGAGGTGCTGGGGCGCTTCACACTTTGTCGGGCCCCGACCACCTTGCAGCGCTGGCACCCCTTGCCCTTAGAGTGCGAAGGGGGCCAGGAGCGGCCTTTCGGACAGGCTCGAAGCCCAAGACCTAGATAGCTCCGCATGTTGGGCATCGTGTACAGCCGTGAGGCATGTTTTGGGGTTCTGGCCATGTCGCTGGGCAGCTTCTCCTTGGGAACCTGAAAAGCAATTAGCATGCTGCAAGTCGCTGTCATGAGCTGGAGTCAACAGCGCGAGTTGCGGCAGCACAGGTCTGGCCTTCTTTTGCTGAGCCGCAGTCCTCTCTTCCGATTCATGAACTCTTTTCAATTCGGCGGGCTCGCAGAGCAGCTGGCGACCCTCGCAGTTGGATTCGTGCTCATGACTGGCAATTTCGGTCTTGTCGTAGACTTGAGAAACTTAAGATTCTGAGATGCCAAATCGGTTGATCTTCGCAGGACAATTGGTGCTCTGGGCATCAAGGAATCACGAGACCCTTGCCTCGTGCAGACATATGAGCGTTGCCGAGTGGTGCACTTTTGGTGGGGGGATATGAAGTTGTGCGAGGTCTGTTGATCAAGGCCAAATGTCTCTGCACTTGATAAAATCAGCCAGGCAAGCACTACCTTCTAGCCTGCGGAGCACTTTGGTCAGGAATGGGATGAGGACCAGAATCCGGAAAGCGCGCACACGAGTTTCAGCTGGAAGACCTTCGGAACCGGAATGCTTTCTGGGATGCCGCTCGGCTCAAAATCATTGAAAGCTAGCTTTTTGTCCTAAGCTCTCAAGCGCGATTGGAGAACAGACCGCGATTCAAGCATGCGTGATTCAGGCACACGGGATTCAGGCATGCGTGATTCCATCGTGCACGATCCTGTTTCCAGCATTGGCGATACTCATGCAATGCGATCAAAGAGGTTTGGCGTACGTAAGGTTTGCGGATTTGGGGGGTTAATGTTTATAGGTTTTCTTTACATAGTTTCCAGGGTTTGGTTTTTAGGATTCAAGATTTTCGGGTTTAAGCGTTACAGCTCATGGTTTGGATTTCAGGATTTCGGGTCAAGCGTTGAGGCTTTGCTTTTCACGGTCATAGGGTTTAGGATCTTGGGTGCAAAATGTAAGGCTTCCAGGTTCGTTCGTCCCTATGCCTAGGTTTTGAGCTTCTGACCATTCTGTGCACGAACAGGCGACTGGACTGGTGACTGCGGCGCAATTTTTCCGGCTTCGCGGTTCCAGCGCGTCAATACAGCTTCACGTTTGAAGTCCTCTGTACCGAAGAGTGTACATACGATCGATTGATTTTTAGTTCATTTCTGACGTCGTCCATGCGCAACGCCTGTAGGCCTACTGTTTCAGACCACTATTTTTCAAGATTCGAAACGCTCCATGTCTTCCTGACCTTCTGCTCAGTTGCATGTGCAGGAGCCAGCCATCCATGTTGCATCTTTGTGTTTCCCAGCTTGAATATCGTGCAGTCCGCCTCGAAGCCTCAAGGCATCCAGATGCACTTCTGCTCTGCTTGCCAGCGCTGACTCTCCCCACTCGGGTGCTTGCCTCGAAGCGAGAGACCAGCACAGGTAGGTTCCCTTGCCGTCCCTTTCCATGTTGCTAAGTCGGCCGGGCTTATCTTCCTGGCTTCCTTTGGCGCGGGCTCGATGTTGGCCATGGGAGGCTTGCATATATGGGATCCGGAAACGACCCCACAAGCCCGAAACCACTGTCACGTTCTGTTGCAGGCTACACCGCCGCACTGAGGGCAGCCTGCCGAAGCCTAGGCCTTCAGGAAAGTCGTTTTTGGATGTGCACACGGCAGATCTACCCCTGTTCAGGCGAGGAGAGCGTACGCAAGGTCTCCATCCTGGCCTCAGTCATGGCGCTAACACTTGGCGTGGGAGTCTGTGCTTCGAGCGTGGGGCTGCTGGGGTTCAAGGTCTAGGAGTCCACCTGGACTGAAGAGAGCCTGAAGTTGTTTACATTTGGGAGCTCGGTCTAGGCTCCGTGCTGTGCAAGGCCGCAGAGCACCCTGCAAAGAGAGGAGGATCGACCAAAACAGTGTGATTCTCCTCGGAAGGTGTGTCTCATGCATGGCAAATTCACTGTCTGTCGGATTTGTAAGGAGCAGAAGTTGTAATTCTGCAAGCTGATTTGAACCGGCAGAAAAACGAGCCATGGCTCGGCACAGGAAGGACATCATCATCGGAAGCTTGACGACGGCACAAAAAGCCTGTCAACAGATCAGCTTCGTGGCAATTTTGCTGAGCTCTGTAACAACCATAGCTATCGCATGGTGCTGTACAGTTCCAGATGCAGCTGCGGCAAAGCACAGCAAAAGCGAGCATATCAACTTGTTCGGCACACTCCCACTTGAAGGAAGTGTCTCTTCTGCTGTCCTTCTGAGGCTGGTGCGTTGGTTTAAGCACGAGTTCTTCAGCTGGACGAATGCACCCAGGTATCTACCAGCACTGCAAATTGTAGCCTCTCTCTCTGTCTCTCTCGCTCTATCGTTCTCAGCTTGCAGGTGCGAGCACTGTGGCTCAACCGAGACAAAAACAGTGGGTCACACCGACCCCACACCCGAGGAGAGGAGTCCCGCACGCAAAGCTTCACCGAGCTTGCGGCAGACTCTCCGCATCGCAACGTCGCGTAGGAGAAGCACTTCAAGGCCAACACTGTTGAAGTGGCAGCATGTTCGAAGTGCGGCGGGCAAACGCGATTTCCTCGCTGGATTCCCAGCCAGGGGACATTGATGCAGTCTGTTTTCTGGGCAGCCTGGGAACGATGACATGTCTGTGAAAGCTGGGTAAGGCTACAACGATCCAGCAAAGTTGCTTCAGACCCGAACGGGGCGTTGTGGTGAGTGGGCCAACTGCTTTACGCTCGTATGCCGTTCGCTCGGCCCGCTTCTCAGCCGTTGAGCATCCGCAGCTCGCATGCTTCAGATCCTTCAGGTTGTCTTGTGAGACCTCTGTACAAGGCTACGAAGCTCGACATGTGCATGACTGGACAGACCATGTTTGGACCGAAGTCTTCTCGGACTCCAAGCAAAGGTCGGGGTCATTGAAGCTTCATGCATTGTCAAAGATCACCGGTTCTGGGGATGTGCGCTCAGATCTTGCAGGTGGTTACATGTCGATTCTTGTGAAGCGGCACTGGACTCCCCCCTCATGTACGAGAACCCCAGCAGCACTAGTGACTGCTTCAGGCCCTGGATCAGTGACAAGTGCGGGTGAGCGGGGGTGGGAATCCTTCCCATGCCTGAGGAAGGGCTGGGGCAAGAAGCTCACGTACTGCATCGGCTTCGCTCGAGATCACGTGGTGGATGTGACCAGGCGATATACGCAAAGTTTCGAGGCGCGGCCATGCATGCCTTAGCTGTTCAGTGCTTTTGAACTCGTCATAGCCGTTACTGGGCCGGACTGTAGGAGTTGCTCCCCCGGCGGACGCAGTGCTCAGAAGAGGTGCTGGCGTTTTGTTCAACACTTGTGTGGCGGCTGTGTTCAGCTGGTAAACTGCTTCTCATTTCTTCGGAGGAGTTGAAGAAAGCTGTGAGCGCCATCGACGAGTATGCCTTGGATCGATCGTTAGTGCCGCAGCTCTGCATGAAACTTACGCGACTGAGCCTCGTTGCGCGAAACTGCTTGTTCGTGTCGTGTTAAGGTATGCCGAGACTGTGGCTGCTGCACGCCGCGCTCTGCTATCTGCGAGGGCTGATGCCGAAGCACAGGAGACAACACATGTCGCCACAAAGGCAGAGGAGGCTTGTTCGGGGCTGGGCAGGGCCAGTCTAAGGCTGCCTCAAAGACGTCCATGCAACAAACCTTGTGGACATGTCGTGTTTGTAGGTCGGGCGTACCAGTGGGGATGCTGCCTGGCGCGCTCAGAGGGGCGAGCTCGGGGCCAACGATGCGGCAAAGCAGAAGGCGCAGGGGAGTTCTTGTGCAGTTTACAGCAGAAGTCATGGTGGGACGAAGCCAGGTAAATTTGCACGTTGAGCATACGATAGTCTCGCAAACGATGATAGAGTAAACGTAAAACATCCGCAGCAAGTCTCGGGAAAGGGAGGACACAGCGAGAAGTCGAGAGCAAAGGGTCCCTGCAGATAGGTATGCAATGGGTTTTGAACTATAGATGACGAGCTGGTTCCTTCGTGCCTGACCACGGGACAGCTAAGTCGAGGGTTCGAAGGCGCTTGCCACAACTTCGCAGCTGAGCTGGAGACACGGAAGTTGCTTTTCGAATGGTGGTCGTCTGAGCCGCTGAGGCCCTTGATTGCTCCGAAACGGGCTTGGAACAAGCCGTTGCCTCAGTTCTCGTTTGGAGACCCAAGGTCCAAGTGTACGTTTTCGGAGCGCTGCCCGGAATTCCCCGGTTCCTTCTGCATTCCAGGCAGACACATCACGCCCCTCGACGGGGTACAAAGGCCAGGACCGTTCCCACGGGATGTCCTGGTCGACTCTCTTCGACTCTCGAGTTTCCAATCAGTCCGGCAGGTGCCGAGGACGCACAGGCAGCCCTGCGGGCGAGGCGGGGCTCGCGGGGCTCGCGGGGCTCGCGGGGCAGGTGCAGGGAAGTTGTACAGTTCCGGCCTCGAGCAGCCCGCAGGGTGGCCAAGCTCATGGCGACAGGGCTTTCGGCGAACGATGCCTTGTTGAAGGCGCGAAGATGTCTCCCAGCGTACATCGATTTTTGCTTCCTACGCCAAGGTGCTTGAGGAGGCGAAGCAGAAGGCCTAATGAGCAAGAACGGAAAAATGGCGTGCCATCTTGAGTGGCGCGGGCTTTGTTGAATCCCTTTCGAAGCGGAGAAGCATAGGCTGCTGCCTCAACTCGTGTGCTAAGACATAAAGGATATGAAGGACTAATCACAAAGTCTAAAGTGTCTTGCCACTCAGCACAAACCCAGCATGCATCTTTCGCTTTCCTTTTTGTTGTCATCAGCCGTTCGGGCCTCAAGTCGTTGGCCGAGCAGTTGCGCATGCTGCATCCTCATGGCCGTGCGGAGTCTCGTCGCAGAGTCTCTTTGGAAGTTGCAGACTGCGCGGCAGAGCTGGGCATTGTTCCAGAGGTTTCGCATACATTCGCCCCGACATGTGAAGCAGCAGTGCAATAATCGTAGCATGTCGTAGCCATAGTGGGCCCTTTGAAGGTTGACACCCGGTTTAGTGTAGAGGAACGAACTCGCCCAAGAATCGAGAAAATGCGAACTGTGCAGCGGCGGCGACGGAGTGTTGTCGAAGAGTCGGACGATGAAGAGTACTAACATGCAGCAAGACTTCTTCTGACTCTCCTTTTTTGGTATGGGAGTTCCGGTTCAACTTCGTTTCCAGCAGCTCTGCATCAAAAACCGCGACGGGACCTGACCGAAAGGATCGTTGGCCGTCGGTTTGGCGACGTGCTACGTGGAAGTGGTTGGGCTCATGACGGTAGTGCTCTCGTGCTCAGCTCGGACAAGACGCCTCAGCAAAGCTTCTCGCGACTTCCGGCAGTGCAACCAAGACCCATAATATATATATATATAATATGTACATATAATATATATATATACACACACATACATACATACATACATACATACATACGTACGTACATACATACATACATACATACATACATACATACATACATACATATATATATATAGAGAAATATAAAATAAATACAAATATAATTATACATGTAAAAATAGATATGCATATAAATATAAATGTAAATATACAGATATGCATATAAATTTGAATGTAAATATAAATATAGATATACATATAGATATAGATATAGATATAGATATAGACATAGATATAAATACAAACATAAGTATAAATACATATTTAACAATAACTATGCTACCCCCCCTCATGTCTCTACCTTTTTCGTGCCTGGCACGTGAGGGAGCATGTTCCCAAAACTCGGGGTCATATTCAGTTTTTAATACGAACCCTGCTTATCTGCTCTGGCATTGTGCTGTGAGGATTGTCTTCATCTAGGCCAGGCGTAATGAAAACAAAGCCACCCCTAAGGCTTATAGCAGGCTAGCTGCAGGATGGCTATTTTCCTGACCAATAAGGTTTAGAGCTGAGGGCTGCATGTAAGCTAAGTTGTCAGGTCAATGTCAGGTTGCCGGTTAATGCTTGGGGGCTAGGATGACCATTCATGATATTCCTGCTATTCAGTCTCAGGGTTTACATTTCGGGTAGGTTTTGTTGTGAAGGAGGGGGGTATCGAGGGTAAGATCAGAGTCGCCATTGCGACCACTATCAGGGCCAAGGCCCGTTCTTAGTGTTAAGGTTGACGTTGTTAAGGATGAGGAATCACTTCAACTTCGCTTTGGTTCGTAAAGCTCTTATTGGAGCTTGATCTCTAGCCTGCATGTAAATGGAGCTAATATGGGGACCGATGTTGAGCTTGGAATAAGCGTAGGCTGTAGTGAATGATGCTGTCACGGTGAATATGGGCATGAGTGGTGAGTAATGCTATGACGGGTAATATGGGTATTAGTAAACGCTCATGTTAGGACGGCTGCCAGTACAGTTGAAAAAGCTTTGTTGAGGCCAACATGAGGGTTGCCACTTAGGCCACTATAATATTAAGCTGAACCGTAGTTTACAACATAAGAGACGTCGGGGTTGCCATTGGAATTCATTGCTCAGTCAGATATGACGGGCCTCAACAAGGCTTCAACATCCATACTGCTGTTGCGACCACTATCATTATGTTGGGGGCCAGCAGTACTGTTTATCTTCAGCCATTTCCAGCAGATGTCAGTGAACAACACACTGAAAACAACACTACATGCTATGGTGGATTTGATTTGCATGCAGCTCTAGAAGGACAGGCTATCGCGCTGGCACTCAAAGAAGGTGAGCATGAAACGCGGTGTCATTCTTGGGTCTATGGCTACTTGGAATAATATTGGGTCCAATGGACTTCAGTGAGCAAGACATATTGTTTGATTTGCATGCAATGCTGGAAGGGTAGGCTATCATGATTGCACGCGGCCGGCCACGTTTAACATGGGCAGGGCAAGTGAATTGGAGATCAGTCCGAAGTATTGAAATTCAATCCCGAGGATTGAATTTCAATACTTTCGGATCCAAGATTCAAGATTCCAGGACAAAGTTTTTGCAGGATCTTGAATCTTGCATCTTGGGTCCGGGAGTATTGAAGTTCGAGCCTCGGGATTGACGTTCAATACTCGGATTCTTCGGACACCCACACCCACACCCGCACCCGCACCC
>CAJNJA010009974.1:0-14477 GCA_905231915.1 Symbiodinium necroappetens | reverse complement strand
ACAAGCATGGCATAGCCAATGTGGCCGAAAATAAATGAGCTGAGCGCCGACGGATGTCATGACCGCCACTTGTGTAGATGATTGACTTGAGTCGAGCTCCAGCCGATGATCGGCCGTCGCCTCTACTCTCAAAGATTCTTTTGTGTCAGGGTTGTTCTGCCATGGATACGAGCCATTGCCTGATTGCTGCAGTGGCATTTGTCGGGGGCTGGCTTCTTCGTGAAGTTACCACCGGGCATCCAGATACCCCTGCTTGCAATTGCCACTGCGCGTGCGCGACTGTCTCTCCCTCTAGCAGTACCTCTTGGAGTGTTCTCTTCACCGGTGGGGTAGCATTTGCACTTCTGATTGTGATTTCAACGCAAGCCGCTCTCATCTTCAAGGTCAGCGTGAAGAGCGGTGAGGGGCGACAAGAGCTAGCCCTTCAAGTGAAGGGAAAGTCCAAGGGTGTCTACGGGGCGCCTACCGGGTTTCAACTGCTAGGATAAGATGGTGTTCAACACAGGTGATGTTGTTTACATGGACTATGGGGAAAGACCGATTTGCGTGCATACAAGAGTGGTGTTGGCCGTGGTGGATCACCGTACACACGAATATGTGGTGCTCACTCCCGACCTTGATGTGTATACAGAGGTCCTACATGAAAGCAATCCAGAGCTAGTGCGATTTCTCCTTCCAGGTCCCAATGGTGGCATACCCCGAGGTGTCGCTGCCCGGAATGTATACTCATTTGCTCCTATGTCCGCGGCGGATTTGTCAAACTATACCCGTCAAGGCAGAGAGGAGGCAGAAGCCGAAATCCTGCGTCGGGGGTCGGCTGCGGGCGGTGTGGCGCCCGTTGACCCGGACCCGGCTGGGGGAGCTGCTCCTGAAGTTGACGATGGACGGCGGTGGGTGCTGGCAGAGTACATCCCAGGGCATAAGATCGGAGAAGAGATTGAGCTTGCCGCCGGGTCTGCAAGAGATGGGCATTGGGCCCTCCATCATATCACTGACTCTGCAGGAGTGATCCAGGTTGCTCTAGTGGCCAATGTGGCTGAAGCGGACCTGGACTCCTTTTGCGAAGCCCGCATACAGAGATGCCGAGAAGCTGAGGCGATGCACGGTGATGACAAGATTGCCGGAGATGATGCCAGAACACTTTCCATCAAGTACGGGGCGAACGGCGAAAGGAGTCGGACCTTCAAGGAGTCGGTTCAAGAGATGAGGGTCGTGGACTTCGACGACTTCCCATTCGTTCCAAGGACTTGCTGTGATTATTTGAAGGCAGTCTCAAATGTTGCTGAGTCGTGTCTGGCACAGCATACCATGTGGGTGTCACAGAGTGGGATTCCTAACGGCGATAGATCCATTTATGAAGATGATTGTTTAAGTCGCATGTTGGATTTGGCTGTGAAGTTCGACGGGCTCAACATTACCAATTTGGCTTGTTTTGAACTCGTCGTACGTCGCAAGCAGCTCATTGCAGAGGCGCACTCTTACTCTCCTGGGGCTCCCAGCTATGAGGCTGCGGACCACTTCCTGCAGACAGGCTACCGGCCGGGCGGAGCTATAGTGGTTCCAGCGCTTACCAAGCATGTTGCTGAGAAGTTGCACCAGGAGGGCCAGATCATGAAGGAGCGTCGGAAGCTTCGCGAGGAGAAGGGGCAAGGAAAAGGGAGGAAAGGCGACCCCGGGGGAAACAAGGACACCCCCGGGAATGCGAAAAAGTGAGCAACACGGGGCAGGGTTGGGTGGGCCCTGCCCCTTTTTACAACCACCCACTTCGCGGCAGAGCAAGGTTTTTCGACCTCCTATCCCTCATGATGATCGACAGAGGGATCTCTTTCCGCTGCCTTTGTTGGTGGAGGAGCCGGAGGTGGCCAAGAAGTCTCTCAGCCGCAGTGTAAAGCAACGAATTCATCGCAGGAGGAACAGACAGAGGCGCCTCAATTCGGCCGTGGTCGCCTTGAATTCACTTTTCTTTGGGAAGGATTTGGATTCTGCAAAAAGCTGCATTAACATATCCGACCTGCCTCGCGTCCAGGGGGATGTGCTCAGGAGCCTCATTCATAGACTGAAGGTTTTGGGGCCACCACCTGCCGTTGCAAGCTACCGAGAAGCCCTTCAGGCGCTTCAGGTACCAGGGGGCAGCTACGAGGCTGAACCCGGTGTTGGCGAAACCGTGCCAATGGATTTGAGTTCCTTGTCCTTGCCCACTTTGTCAGGGACTGGGGTGGATCTTGAGAGAGAGATGAGTGGCAGCATCGGAGACATGATCCGCGACTTCGAGGGGCACTTGCTCCAAGATGCAACCACTTGGGCCTCGGTGGCAGAGGAGGCTGCCCGGATGAAGCCTTACAATGACCCGAAGATGCATCATAAGGGTTTCTACCGTGATTTTCTACTTCGTCTGCAGAGCTGTGGCATTCTAACTTTTTCCAGGCGTGCTCGGGGCAGGGTAGGCGCTTTCTCGGTCAGCAAGAAGCCAAAGGTGATAGATGGGCAGCTCCGTCACCGCCAAAGGCTCATCCTTGACTGCAGGCAGGTAAACCTTCAGTTTAGGGCCCCGCCCTTGACGGAGTTAGGATCCCTTGCTGCCCTTTGCGAGATTGAAATTGGACCGGGAGAGACAGTTTACACTGGTGGGGCCGATATTGCTGATTGCTTCTATGGCTGCAGGCTTCCGATTGGGATGGAGTCCTTCTTCTGCTTCAAGGAGGATATCTTGGTCCGGGATGCCAAGGCACTCTTTCCTGAAATGCCCGAATGGATTCATGGACTCGCAGAGGATAGTGTCATTTCTCCATGCCTCAGTGTGCTCCCTATGGGTTTTTCTTGGTCTTTTTACATCGTACAACAGCTACATGAGCAGATCACCATGCAGGCTCTATCGATTGATCGACGTGATCTCATCTTGGACTCACATCCGGCGCGTGAACTCAGGCGCGGGACATGTTTGGCCATGCCATACTGCGACAATGTGCACGTGATCGGCAAAGAGAGTGGTCGCGTTGAGCAACATCGCCTTAGGGTTTGTGAGTGTCTTCGAGAGAAGGGCTTCCAAGTGCATGAAGAGGTGCCCGCCAGTGCCGTGGTGCCAACTTTGGGTGGTATCGTGGACGGGCATGCAGGCCTGGTTAGAGCTACCCCCTCTCGACTGTGGAAGATCATAATTGGGTTCGAGTATTGCCTCCGGAAGCCAGTGAGCTCAGAGTTCGTGCGTCGGCTCCTGGGTCACGCGATGGTCCTATGTGTCCTGAACAGGTGCGGTATGGCCATCTTCCGCTCCCTCTACGACTTCAGTGCAAAAGGCCTCGGTCCGTGTCGACTTTGGAAGAGTGCAGCCCGGGAGTGTCGTATGTTCATTGCCATCGCACCTCTTCTTCAAGGGAATCTTCGGAGGGAGTGGTCAAGTCGAGTCACATGCACAGATGCATCGCCCGAGGGGTATGGGATCGTCGAGTGTGAGCTGGGGGTCGATCAAGTCAGAGAGATTGGGCAGTGGAACGAGCGATGGAGATTCAAGAGATTGCCAGTAAGTGAGTGGAGGCATCGAGAGCGGGCCTTCAACTACGATGTGGTTTCGGATCTCTTCACTGTGGGGAGGCCGGAACCGACTGCAGGGATCAACCAGGAGTATGTCGAGAATGAAGAGTTCGTCGAGGTCCCATTCCAGCTAATGAAGCCCTCCAGGTGGCACACTGCGAAAATCGGTATGTGGAAGAACACCTCAGAACATATCAGTCTCAAGGAGGGGAGGTGTCTTGTACTCGCTCTCAGGCGGCTTTCTCGTGATAGCAAGCAGAGAGGGAGGAAATTACTCATTTTCGTTGACAACTTAGCGTTGGGCATGGCTGTGAGCAAGGGGCGGGCACACGATTTTCACATGCTGCGGGTATGTCAACAAGTCGCCGCCATTTCTTTAGCCTCAGACCTCTTCATCAGGCCACGATGGGTGCCTTCCGAGGTTAACCCAGCTGATGGGCCGTCCCGTGGCAGCCTCCATCCGAATTCTGACTGGCAAGCCGTTGCGGAATGGAGGCGTGCCCAAGCAGGGGAGGCAGAAAGTGGCACATCGGATGGTAGTCCCGAAGGCTCGTTTGGACAGCCGCCCGAGCACGGAGACTGGTCGCTTGAGAGCGTCAACTCCGACGGTGAGGGGGAAGCGCGACTCGAGGACACTCAATGGTCCCTCTTCCGCCGTTTCAAAGATCAGGAAGAAGCAGGGGGCAGCGAGGTCAACAAGAACCGTGACGATCGGCACTACGTCGGCCGCGCCTGCTTCCGAGGCAAGAATGATCAAGCTTGGAAGCGAGAAGGCTTCAAGGAACGAGGAGGAGATGGACCAGAACATGACTCTCCTCGAGATGGCAAGTGTCAGCGAAGCCCAGCGAAATCAGTACACGAAGTACCTGAACTCGTTCAAGGACTTCTGCCAGGAGCACGAGATGGGGTGGCCTCCGGACAACCTCGACTGGGTCCTGGCGGATTACTTCGACGACATGTTTTTGCAAGGGAGCTCCCTTGCCGTGGGGGAGAAGACCATTGCAGCGGTGGAATTTCGTTTCATCGAGGCAAAGAAAGGGCTTTTGAGAGCGCGCAGGGCTTTGAAGGGGTGGAGAAAGCTACGACCGCCTACGAGCCGGCTCCCATTGCCGAAACCAGTCACCTATGGAATTGCGATGGTTCTAATCGCAAAGGGGCACCGGGATATGGGAGTCAAGACGCTCGTGGACTTCGACCTCTACCTACGCCCAGGGGAGAGCCTCGACGTGAGAGCCAAACACGTCGTACGTCCAGTGCCAAAGTCCGGGAAACAGTATCAGAAGTATGCTGTGATCATCCGGGATCAGGAGTTGGGGCGCCCCGACAAGACGGGGACCTTCGACAACACGATCCTGCTCGACAACCCGGAAACAGAAAGCTGGCTTGGCCCTCACCTTCATCGCATGGCCAGGAAAGTGACAGGCGAATCCCCGGTGTTTCAGTTTTCATCCGAGGCCTTTCGGAAGCAGTTCCAGAGTGCCGCGGAGGCCATCGGACTGAAGCATCTTCATCCATACCAGCTTCGACATGGAGGAGCGAGCGAGGATCTGAACTCCAGGATCCGCGATCATGTGGCAGTCCGCGAGCGGGGTCGCTGGAAAACCGACTCCAGCTTGCGCCGCTATGCCAAGACGGGGAAACTTCAGAAGATGCTAGGCGAGCTGAAGGTAAGCCACCTCGAATTTTGCCAACAGAGTGTGCGTCGCATGCCGAAGGTCTTGGACGGCACACTTCCGGCTCAGCTTCCCTAGAGGGTAGTTCGTGGCGCACTTGGAAAGGAAAAATGATGGTTGAAGTTTTCTCTGGAACTGGTCGGATTTCGCAGGCTGTCAGAGATTTGCACGTGCCGTGCTTTCCGATTGACATCAGTAACGATCCCAGGGATGATGTTCTCAGTGCCAAAACTCGCGGTCACCTCTACAATGTCATCAAGTCTGGGCGTGTCGTTTTCGTTTGGATATCCATGCCATGCATATCTCTCAAATCTGTCCACAAGTCTGGAGATGAGCTTTCCCAGCCCTATCTGTATGTCGACAGGTCTGGGCGCTCTTTCCACCATGGCGGTCATCAGCTCAGGAGCCTTCGAACCCAACAGGCTCTGCTGCAGTTCTCAGCTTCGCTCATCAAGCTTTGCAGACAATTTTCTGTTGCTTGGACGTTTGAAAATCCCTGGTCAAGCCTTTGTTGGGAGGCTCGTGATTTCGTTCAGCTTCGGCAGCATTCACGTTTTGGGGTTCTCGATTTCTGTCAGTTTGGCAAGCCATACCGGATGCGCACGGGCCTTCTATATGAAGGAATCGACCTAAGCTTCTTGGAGAGGCGATGCAGTGGGCAATTCGGCTGCTGCTCTCGCAGTGGCAAAAAGCACCTGGTTGCCTCCCGTGCGCTGTCTAAATGCAGTGACGTCTATGCCTATCCGTATGAGTTTGCTCGACTCCTCGCTTCGGAGTTGCGGAACCTATATTTCCAGATCGCAAGCGGATAAGGGATGGAGATGTGCACAAACTCTCAAATTTCAAGGTCATGTGCCCTCAAGGGGCACTCTGACGCCATATGAGAGTTCATACAGACAAGCATGGCATAGCCAATCTGGCCGAAAATAAATGAGCTGAGCGCAGACGGATGTCATGACCGCTACTTGTGTAGATGATTGACTTGAGTCGAGCTCCAGCCGATGATCGGCCGTCGCCTCTACTCTCAAAGATTCTTTTGTGTCACCGCCCGCCGTCCCCTCCAAACACCAGGGGATGGAGATGTGCACAAACTCTCAAATTTCAAGGTCATGTGCCCTCAAGGGGCACTCTGACGCCATATGAGAGTTCATACAGACAAGCATGGCATAGCCAATCTGGCCGAAAATAAATGAGCTGAGCGCAGACGGATGTCATGGATCAGATGTGTGCTGCTCGAGATAGAAGTATAAGAGCTGAAGAGTGCTCATTGCATACTGGTTGCATAGGCACCACCCTTAAACCCTACGCCCGCTCCATTAGCCCACGAACTTGCTACTGTTGCACCGCAAATCCGAAACAGCTTATCCTTAAACCTGCAGCCCCTAACCTACAAACTTCGAAACCCATACTGTCAACCCTAAACCACTACAAACCCCAGAAGACCCTATATAGACCCTTAACTTAACTTTACCCCAAGCAAGCCCAGAAGATCCCAAACCCTGTGCCCTCCAACTTCCGGGGGAGGATTGGTCGGTGCCGGCGCATCCACTGCTGGCGGCCTGTCTGGAGCTTCGTTTTCTGGCAGCAGTGGTGGCCTTTCTGGCGCGTCGGACGGAGCATTCGACATTCATACTGTAGCTTCACGCACATGCCCATGGACTGCGCTTTCCCAGCCGCGGCCGACTTTGCCAACTGCACAGGTGGGCTCTGACCCCCTGAAAGCCGGTTTCCATGTGTTACTATATAATTGTTGCTCCATGCCCGTACGCAGAGAGCGAGCAACCCAGATGACCGACAGCAGGCATGATATGTCGAAACCTCTCCCGTGCACCTTCTGTGTCAGGATCCTTATCGAGGGCTCAGACAATCCACTGTTGAGGTCCATCCTTTTTTGCGTGGCAACGGTAAATCCTTGGACAGTTTCGAAGCATTGCTGCTTCACTGACCCGAATACAGACCCCAATAGCAGGTCCTTAATAGGATCTCAACAAGGACCCCAGCAGACCAGCATGGATGTCGCTGGGACCGACCAAAGCCTCGGCATAACCCCCCACACCTAGCAGCCCAAGACAGTACAGCTTATAAGCTTAAGTAGACCGTTGGAACGTACCTCTAAACCATCAAACCGAACCCTAAACCGTACCTCAACTCCTAAACCCTAAACATCCCTAAACTCTAAACCGAGCCTTCCGGCGATGATGTGTTACCTCATCTCTCATCTCTCGGCCGTTTTCAACAACCTCTGTAGACACCTTGTAGAACCCAACATGTAATCCTGCATATAAGAAACCGTCGTACCCTTAGAGAACTCAGCGGCACCCGAGAGCCACCCTTATAAAGCGCATACAGACACCCATCGCACCCTTGTAGAACACTGAAGAAGCCCAAACCCTAAACCTTAAACCCGACAGCTTAAACCCGCACCCCGAAGCCATAAAGGCCCTAAGCCCTAAACCCCAAACCTTAAAACCCGAGGCCCTAAAGGCTCTAGACTTAGTTCCCCAATACCCAACCTTTAAAATTTTTGCGTTCTTATAATTCAGTAGTAATCCGAAAGTTGAACCTTTTATGTCCCTGGCTCATTAGGGAAGTAAGTTCACGTTGAGAGCTTGCTTGCTGAGGCTGCGGATGCGACCCCGCCCCCACCGGAGGAAGAGGCCTTCATTTCCCGGGGCTTTATGCTATTCTTGCAGTAGCAACTTAGGGTTTAGGGTCTAAGGTGCAAGGTTTAGGGTTTAGGGTTTAAGGCTTTGGGTTTAGGGATTAAGGTTTAGGGTTCAGGGTTTAAGGTTTTGGGGTTCAAGGTTTTGTGGCTTTGAGTCTCTGAGTTTAGGGCTCAGGATTCAGGGCTTCGGGTTTAGAGCCCGGTGCAAAGCTTGACAAAGAACCTCGCATCTCCGACTAAAAAGCCATACACCCCGGAGACCTGAACACTTTTACCAACCAGCAAAAAGCCAAGAGACTGTACCCCAAGCACCCAACACCCGTCAAGGCGTAGGGTGTCTTGAGTACTTGGTGTATGTTTACGGTCCATAAGTTGAAAGGTAAGGCCAACCATAAGACCTGACTCTAGATCAGAGGGGCACCCTTAGACATTTATAGAGGCCTAAATAATTACTTAGACTATCATTTTTTTTTTGGGGGGAGGGGTCCTTATACTAGATACACTAGAATATACACCAAACACCCCAGTCTAATTGTTAAGGCCCCTATATTATCCCTCAAGGACCCCTAGGCCTGGTTAGGTTGGCTCCTGGATTTGGGTGTCGTTGCGTCCGGGTTCAACGACCGAAAAAGCCAATCACTTCCACAGCTCTCGATTTGTTCGAAGCTTTGAGACTTGCTTGGTTCTGAAAACTTAGAGATAATATCTAAGACCCTAAACCTGGGGCGACTGTGAGGGGCATTCCTGAGCAGGAGAAGCCGATGTTCATTCGCGGCGCCAGTCGCTGAAGGAGCTGATCCTGTAGCTTCTTCGTTTAGGGTTCAGGGTTTAGGGGTTTAGGGTTTGAGGGTTTAGGGTTTAGGGGTTTAGGGTTTAGGGTTTAAGGTTTAGGGTTTAGGGTTTAGGGGTTTAGGGTTAGGGGTTTAAGGTTTAGGGTTTAGGGTTTAAGGGTTTAGATGTTTAACGTTTCGGGTTCAGGGTTTAGGGTGTTCTGAAGGGTTTGGCCATAGCGCTCTTTAAAAGTGTTGGTTGAGGTTTTGGTGCTTTATAAATGCTGTCAAACCGTTGTGCAAGGGGGTCAGGCCAAGGGTTTCTTTGAATTGCTGTATTAAGGTGCCACCAGTGCCAAAAGTGTGTTTGTCCGAGTTTACGCCCTATACCCAGAGAGCCCAATACCTCAATACCCCTGAATTAAGGAATAGAGCTTAAATTATGAGGGGCTTCATATTACGTAAGCTACATTCCTGATTTCAGGGGTATTTGGCTCCCTGGAACCCCCCCCTTAACCCTAAGCCCTAAGCCCTAAACCCAAAAACCCCCAAGCCTTAAACCCGAAGCCCCTCGAACTAAACCCTCTCAGCCAGCGTTCCCAGTGCAAGTTCCAACGGAATGAGCCTCACAGACCTGTCATGCGGAGAAAGAGTCTAGGGACTAAAGGAGAGACCCTTAAAGGGACCCTTGGGGCTATATAGGGGCTTTATGAGACTATACATGGGGTATGTAAGGGTTGATTGATAGGGTATTAGGATTAGGGGTCCCTTCTAGGGGTCCCTCCTATTGCCCCTTAAAAGAGGCCAGTGCACTTTTAGAAAACAAAGCCTCTCAGCCATTGACCTGCATGTGGGGGTCCCCTTTTAGGTTCCTTTAAGGGGTCTAGAAGGGTTTCTGCAGGGCTTCTGTAAGGGTGCTACAAGGGTAGTTCTCTAAATATGGGCCCCGATTTTAGGTTCCCGCAATGCGGCACGGCACCCTAATACAAAGGACCCCTAAAGGGATCCTAATTTAGAGAACTGCCCATGTAGTGGGTTTAGGGTTTAGGGGTTTAGGGTTGATCTCTGCCCTAAACCCTAAACCTTAAACCCCCTAAACCCCTAAGCCCTAAACCCTAAACCCCTAAGCCCTAAACCCTAAACCCTTAACCCTAAACCCCTAAACCCTATAAACCCTAAACCCCTTAACCCAGGACTCTTCCACAACTGAGAGGTCGCAAAGCGCTGGTTCGACTTGAAGGGCTGGCGCGAACGTACCCAGAGAGCCCAGTACCCCCTTGATTAGGGCTTAGGGTTTTAGGGTTTAGGGTTTAGGGCTTTAGGGTTTAGGGTTTAGGGTTTAGGGGTTTAAGGGTTTAGGGTTTAGGGGTTCCTTTAAAGGCTCCTTCAAGGGTCTTCTAAGGGGTTTTATGGGTCCCATATACCCCTTAAATAAGGAGTATACCTTAAATCATAGTATTAAGCCCCTTATAATTTAAGGTATATTCCTTAATTAAGGGGTAGTGGGCTCTTTGGGTAGGGAGACATTGAAATACGTCGGTACTGTGAGATTTAGGGTTTAGGCTTTAGGGTTCAGGGTATAGGGGCTACGGTTGATGATATAACAAACTAGGGTTTAGGGTTTAGGGTGTAGGCGTGAAGGGGTTTAGGGGTTTGGGGGTTTAGGGGTTTAGGGGTTTAGGGGTTTAGGGTGTAGGGGGAACTATGGGAATTTATGGTATATTCCTTATTCCGGGTAATGCAGGATATATATATATATATATTTATTTATTTATTTATTATTATTATTATTATTAACCGTATTGTGAGGTCTATGGTTTAGGCTTTAGGGTTCAGGGTTTAGGGTATAGGGTTTGGGGATGTTTAGGGTTTAGGCACGACCCGACAGCCCATCCCACCCAACTCCAATCCCTAAACCCTTAAGTCGTGACAGCCCCCGAAACCCTAAACCCCAAAACCCTAGACTCCTAGACCCTTAAAGGAGCCCAAAACTGGACTCCTAGACCCTTAAAGGAGCCCTACACCACGAAACCCTAGACCCTTAAAGGAGCCTTAAACCCCAAAAACCATCCTTTCGGGAGAATCGGGCCTGCACTTGCCAGAAACAGGCAGGGGGTGCCTGTTGCAGCTGGCGGGCAAAAAAAAGAAGCGCGTGCCGTCGTGTCCCTTCGTACCCGGGCATCCTGGGGCTGCTCCCTAAACCCTAAACCCTACACATCGGGTTTGGGGTTTAGGGTTTAGGGGTTCAGGGGTTCAGGGGTTTTGGGTTTAGGGTACACCCTAAACCCTACCTTAACCTCCAAAACCTGCTTTTTTTGTAGGTTCTTATTATAAACCCCAATATGGAATTAATAAGGACCCTACAAAAAAGTAGGTTCTGGTGGGTTAAGGTACACCCTAAACCCTAAACTTCCTAAACCCTAAACTGTTGAAGCCCGGAGCCATACTCAATCCCAGCCGCCATATGAAAGCTCATCTGAAATCAGCACAGCGCCTTCGTATACCAGATTGAAAGCTCGCTAAGGGAACCCTAAACCCTAAACTGGCCCTAAACCCAAAAACCCTAAACCCTAACCCTAAGCCTAACCCTACATTCAGTTTCGCAGAATCCCTGGGCCAGGCTGTGCATTCCCCGTTTAGGGTGTAGGGTTGTTCTTGCTGTTCGTCGGGTGGCAGTTGGGGTTTTGGGACGAGGGTGGGGGACTCTAAACCCTACTCAACGGCCCAAGCGGCTTAGGGTTTAGGGCTTAGGGTTTATGGTTTAGATAGTTTAGATTACCTATACTGTTTTGGGGGATTCCTTATTGATTATACGTCTAATTTTTAAGGCCACTACACTACTCACCGGCCCAAGCGACTTAGGTTGGCTCTTAGGACTTTAACTTTTTGTGGTTTCTATATGAACTATACTACGGAGGCGAAAAGTTTAACTTTTAGGAGGGGTTCAGCAGTCAGCCAAGGATTATAAGAAAGGCTGTAATCAGGAGAACCCTACTTAGGACACGCAGAGCCCCTAACTATAACTCTACTTACCCAGTCTCCTAGCCCTAAAGTAAAGCCTAGGAGGTAGGATCAGGGGGACCCTTGGGGATATATACCCTCGCAAAACGGTCCCCTTTAAGAGAGCCATAAGTAGGGTTCAGAAGGGTCCCCTTTAAGGGGTCTCCCTAATACTACCCAGCAAAGCCCTAAGCCTGCACCTGTAAACCCGGACTAGGTCGTGGGCTTTTGCCATGATCACGATCAGCTTTCTCATGACCATCCTTGACAGTCTAAAGTCCATTCTACTTGCAGCATCCCAAAGCCCAAAGCCGGGGCGACTCGCTACTAGTGCTCCGGTCGCCATACTCATAGCAGTACCACTGCGCATTGAGCTTCGTTTGTACCGCCGCCGTCCTGGATATGGTCAGGTATCGTCAGGTCATTACCCTCTTGTAATTCGGAGTCAATGACCCTAAACCTTAAACCCACCCTAAGCCCCAAACCCTAAAGGTCTTTACTTGCAGCATTCCCGCTGATATGTTCATGAGCATTTCTTGCGCAACGAAGACCGCAATGCGGGAAACTTAGACCGGCCCTAAACCCTAAACTAGCCCATAAAGCTCAACCCTAACCCCTAACTTAGCCCACAAAGCTCAACCCTAAACCCTAAACCCTAACTTAGCCCATAAAGCTCAACCCTAAACCCTAAACCCTAACTTAGCCCATAAAGCTTACTCCCCAAAACCGTTTAAGGCTTATGGTTGAGCTTTACGGGGCTACGTTAGGGTTTAGGGTTTCGGGGACCGTACCCCAAACCCGAAAAGCCTTCGCCCTAAAGCTGCCCTGTAGTTTTGATCTAGGGTTTAGGGTTTCAGAGTTCAGCCCTTGGGGCTTAGGAAAGCTCGAATAGCCCCTGGATCAAGGGACGCAGCACATGGTTATACTTTGGGGCAACAGGCACCCTTCCTGGAATGTTCCGACTTGGAAGCCCTCAAAATTTGAATCCTCAAACCTGGATAGGGCTTACGGTTTAGGGCCTAGGGTTTAGGGTGTACCGCGGTGGGTGTTCTTGAGGTGTTACTTATGGTGCTCGTTAAACTATACACCCCGTTAGATTAGGGATCCAATATGCTAAGCCCTAAACCTAAAGCCCACTGGGAGTAGACTTGAATGCGGCTCGAAAAGAGCCCTTAACAAAAACACTGAAACCAAAATTTTGCTTCCGGTTTAAGGGGAAACCCTAAACCCTAAACCCTAAGCCAAAACCCTAAACCCTAAACCATCAAACTCACAAACCCTACTGGGCTTATAGCCCCTAGAAGCCCAATGCTGTGGCCATGCGCAAATGTCAGCAGCCAATGCGCACGTGGGCTCGTGGCTTCCTTCAAAGGCACCCCCCAAGTAGAGCCCTTCCCTAAACCCTAAAGCCTAAAGCCTAAAGCCTAAAGTCAAAACCCAAACCCCAAAACCCCAAAATCTAAACCCTAAACCCCAAGCCGGGAAGTAAGTTTACAGGACTAGCCCGTTGAAGAAGCCCCGTAGCAAAGAGTAGAACCAAGAGCAAGCTTGCACGGCATGGTTCGGGGATGGCCCTAAACGGTTTAGGGTTTAGGGTTTTTAAACCCAGAACCCCAAACCTAACCGTCAAACCCCTAAAGCCTAAACGGGCCTAAAGCCTTAACCTAAGCCCAAAGCCATTTTAGGATCAGGGTTTCGGCGTTAGGTTTCAGGGTTCCAGAAAAGGAACCGGCTTGAATAACAAGAGTGCCTACATCAACAAGTTTATCAAGGGCGAGGAGGCAAAGCGCAAGAAAGAGCAACGCCTAGCAGACGCAAAGGCAAAGCGTGAGATGGACAAGGAGCTGACGAAGGCAACCCGCAACCAAGAGATTGCGGTAAATCTCCGCCTTCCCAACGGTGAGAGCGTGCCCGTGACGTTCCCAAGTCCGAGAGGGTGGGCATGTTGAGAACCGTTGCTGCCAAGCAGTTGAACATGGCGAAGTCCAAGGCTACGACGCTGTCTTTGACCTTCCAAGACTTGCTGGGGAGCGACAAAGCCCGCAAGACCCTCGCCGGCTGTAGCATCATTGACGGAAGCACGCGTCTCCGGCAAGGGCGGAGCCCCAAGCATCAAGCAGACCATCATGAAGAGAAAGACCATCACTGCTGTTAGGGACACAGACGCCGACCTCTTCACGAAGGGCTTCAACTCTGCCAAGTCCGTTCGTTCCTTCCAGAACATCCGCATCCCCGAGATCATTGAGAGTATGGACCAAACCGTAAACCCCACATTGTGGTTTGGTATCGAATTCTGCCACAATTATGTAACGCCAGAACCGAGACCATTAAGGTAGGCCCGTGCACTCAATATCTTATGAAGCCCCTAAATCCCTAAACCCCAAAATCCTAAACCTTAATACCCTAGCAAAACCTGAAACCCTAAACCCTAAACCCCTAAACCCCTAAACCCTAGACCCGTAAACCTCTAAACCTCTAAATCCTAAACCCTGATGAAGCCCCTGTAAAGGCCCTGCTCTAAGTATCTTGTCTCCCTTGAGCGGTTCCTCTTGAAAGCCTTGTGGGGAGGGCTTTCGGCTTGAGGGCTTAGGGCCTTGCTGCATATGATCATAGTATCCCTAAACCCATAAAAAATCATAGATAAGAGGCATATTTCACGTTTAACCTTACATCCGAAAACCCCTAAACCACCCTAAATCTAGGACATCTTCAGGTGGGTAGCTACCGTTATAGGAGCCTTATAGAAGGTCTATATACCTTATAGAAGCCTTATAGAAGCCCTATATACCCTAAACTCCCCACCTGTAGTTTCCTTTAACGAAACCACCCTAAACCCTAGAC
>CAJNJA010009973.1:672-14477 GCA_905231915.1 Symbiodinium necroappetens | reverse complement strand
GCGAATCGTGATGATGATACGCTTTTCGACTCCTTGAGCTCCCCCGTGATGTCAGCGTCCAGGCGGACTGCACCGTGCTGACGGAGGGGGCGGTGCAGCGGGGGGCAGTACAAAAAATACTGATGCAACGATGTTGCCACAAACATGCACCCACAGTACATGATGCCGACTGTGCAGGACAAACAGGATCTTTTTCGGCGACTGCTCGTAATTGTCTGGTGAGGCAAGCTTTCTCTGCCGTTGGCGGCGGGGGTTGCAACATAACAGGCAGGCAGCGAGGCAGAACAGCAGGATATTTTTCAGGATGCGTCAAATTCAAGATAGAGTCTTCGGACGCCATCGGAGGCAGTAGATTACTCCATGTTGCATTACGAAGGTTCTGCACGGTTCTAGATTCTCTGAAATGGCTTCAATCCAAGGTGGCGGTGTAAGGAAGGTATGTTAGTTTGGAGGGTTTGGGCTCTTAGATTCTTCGCAAGTTGAAAAGAAAGGCATTCGTGTTTTTGGTTTGTCGCTGCACCTAGGGTATTCTAGGCTATCGAAAAAGAAGGCCACACGCTCGCAGATGCATACTGCACACGCCCCCTTCAATCGTGGCAAGCACTCCACCGTGGTATCTCGGCAACTACATCGCAAGCAAGCCAGGACACCTAGGTCCACTTGTCCCAGCTGCGCGCAAACAACGATGAGAGGCCTTGGGCCGCAGCTCATGGCAAGTGCACAGGCCATAACGCTTAGAGATGCTTAAAGTGAAAAGGTCTTGCTGTGCCAATCCAAGTCTATATAAGTGGCTTCATGCTCCGCAGGTCCACTGCGTTGCCAGTCCGTCGCACTTGCTTAATGCACTCCATCGCCTCATCGATCTTCTGCCTTCTTGCCAGCCTTGTGAGGGCAGCTGATTGCAGATCTTGCGGCATGCGCCGAACATGCTCCGAAGTCGGGGCTTGGATTTCATCTAGAAAGTGTAGAAACAGATGCCCCCACATGTAGACCCTGATGTACCGCCATGGCCACTAGAGTCACTGGATTCGAATTGGTGCCAAGTTACCACCGAGCCAGAGCCAGAAGTTTGGATGATCCTGACGATCCTGGACGCGGCACTCACAGACAAATGCAGCTTCTTTCCGTTGGCAGTCTTATTCTGCCTGGCTTCGAGAAGTCTTGCTAAGCCTTTCCGGTTCCAAACCAGCACAACCACTGGCCCTTGCCCTTATTAATTCTTGTCTCCGTGGCCCCTTGGCCTGCAGGCACGCTCCAAGCTGCTCGGCGAGCCAAGCGATGTGCAGAGTCGAAGTCGCCGAGTTCGATGCACGCCTCTTGACACGTTAAACTCCAGACTCCTGTTGCAGGCTGGAACTAGGGCGCCTCGAAGGCTTTGGCATAGAACGCAGGCTCAGGCAGCGAGCCAAGGCCCTGAATGCCAGAGGAACAAGGCTACTTCAGGCTTAAGCAGCAAGCCTAACTTGCCTCTGCCTCGGTCTTCTCAGCCATAGAGATCCAGAGATCGACAGCCACGTCCGGGCGTCCAGGAGGAAACGAGAACGCCTCCATAACGGATCTTGATTGAGAGTACGGGAGAAATCTCTAGAAACACGCGAAGAAATTCGAAGTTCTGGAAAACCATGTCTGATCGACTGCCGTTGCCCATGACATGTACAGGGCTCCTGATGAGCTCTATCGTATGCAGGAATGTAGCTCGATGCGACATCACATCTGTTGCCAAGCTTTCGTGATGCGAAAGGTTGCATTCTCGGCATCGCCCATCCACTTCCAGCTTCCAAGCTGAAGACCGACCATTGCGACGCCTTGCTAGCTTCTGCTTCCTTTACACGGTCCAACGAATAGGCCTGTATCAGCCGCAGGGACAGCTTTTGTTGAGGGGACTTCTACCATTTGCACGGCCTGTGCAAACACTGGCATTTGAATGGGTTTGCAGCACGTCACCTCACATACCACGACCCTGTAGTCTCATGTAGTTTCAAAGCTAGCAGTAGCAGTAGACGCATTAGTAATTAGTAGCAGTGATACTAGTTTGAGTTTGGGACCTGAAGATCATGATCATCAGCACTCTTGGTCATCATTGCTTCAACAGCCACCACAAGCAGAAAAACCTGACACCCTCAACACCTACTGTACAGCACGATGGTGGCTGTCGACATGACTGCATGCACACAGAACGCCATGATGGTGGTGGAACAACGACAGTAGCAAGATGCCCACCTTATGGCATGTCATACTATGCTTCGAGTACCACAGGTGACGATGCTCATGGTCGCCTGAACACTCGTGAAGCCCCGAAACTCAAGCAATGATTTCCGAATGCCAAAACAGGAACTGCCATCAAACCTGTCAGACAAGGGGGGGGGGGTAAGCTGATGCATTCCCTTCAGTGACCCCGATCATGAGCTGAGAGCCTGAGCTTGCTGTGTTAGGCCTGGACCGGAGGGAGAGTCGCCTGACAGAGCGATTGCGATGTAAGGGCTCTGCGGAGTCGCGGCACTCTCGCACCTGCTGCACCAGAGTCGCGTGGCCGGTCCTCCTGCAATGTTGCCAAACAGAGGGCTTTCCCAATCTTCCGCACACGTACGCAATTTAAGCCCTGTGCTGCGAGAGACCCTGGACGAGGGCTGCCGCGAATGGCATTGCAAAGGGCGGCTGCGCGGCTTTGGCGGAACGCCACACCCAAGAAAGGTCCTATCCTAAGCTCCGAGCAGCATGAAAAGCAACTCATGTACATCAACCTCGGGCTTGCAATCCAAGGCTTCCAAGGCGCAAATGCCAGCCGATTGTGAAGGCGGCGATGAGCAGGATCATCTAGCAGGCGTGTGAGTCAGGGAACAACTGCGACCGGGTCTTATTATGACGATAGAGCCTCCTGGGCAGTGGCCAAGATGTCATGCAAAGACCCCGCGGTGCAGTCATCACGTGCTGCATGCACAGGCAGCAGCATGCAAACGACCTCAACAAGATCCGACAGGACGATTCTTGTTTCGGCAAGGCGGGCAACATACTCGGGCCAAGAGGCCGTGGCGAAAAAGAAACTCCTAGCGAATCTCATGGCGTAGGAGCTTTGCTTCACCTTCGCTCGGCCGGCTGTGTGACTGGACACTTCGAGGATTCCAGGCCGAGGCACAGTAAATGAAAATATGGAGCAACCGGAGCGGAAGGGCCCCGGGTGAGAGACTTTCTTTTGAGAAGCCTCAACAAAGCTCTGACAGCGCAGAACGTAAGCAAGTCGATGCAAGATGCTGCCAAGTGGCGCTTGAAGCGCTGGGCTACGTTACGTCGCAGAGTGGTAAGAGTAGTAGTAAGTGGAAGGACTTGAGTCGAGACTGCCGCGCACAGTTTCTGACAGTAATGCCATGTGTCGCAACGTGCTATGGCGAACCGTGCATCAAACACCTGCGAATATGATAACCTGATGCCGTACGGTCAAGTGCGAAGTAAAACCCGGGTCTCACTTTGCAGACATCCAAGCTCAAGCCAGGCCTCCCGCAGCTGGAGCGGACAAGGCTAATTGCATACTGCTAGTTTTAGTGTCCGCATATTCTCGTTCTTTACTGATGATGCTAGCCAGCTAGCCGTCCTTGCGAAGGTGTCTGGGCTGCCCTTGTCTTGACTAGACGTCCTGAAAAGCTATCTTGGGCATGAGAGCACCACACGCCCTCCCCCCCGCCCCCCGACAAACTTCGGTGAGCCAGCTAACAAGAGCGAAAACGATGCTCATGCTCCACATGTCGGACCAACATAAGCGACCCAAAGCTCTTCAAGTTCAGAGTGGCTTCGGAAAGATCTGTGCACTGTCCCAGTTTGTCCGCGACACGCATACAACCATACTCATACATTGACAGCAGAAACTGACAGCAGATATGGCATGTCGAATTAGATGCATGTGTCTATGGCAGTGCGAGACTGCCCCATCAAACAACTGAGCGAAGACTAGATGTGCACGAATTAGAAATCGGATCCTGCACCAAGCAATCACAACAAACGCAAACACATCGTCGTATCAAGCAACTGCGTTCACTGGTCTACTGCGCTGGTTTCATTCAGCGCAGTTCCCTCCAGACTTCCCTGCGTCTGTCTCGGCTGATCTGTCTCTCCAGGTCATGCTCCGGGCCAGACAGCTTCAAATCTAGAAGCAGTTGCCTAACAATATTCGAAGCTCAGAAGCGCGAGCACACCGGACGTGGACGGATAGTCACGGAGTAGCCTGTACGGCCACATGCAGCATGTCCATTCTTGCAAGCATGACATGGAGCTGAATCTGAGGCCTACTATCCGCCGCGAGCTTGTTCGAGATTGGCTGATAGCCTGCAAGTGGCTGGCGGCGAGCAACCAACAAGCTCTCGACGGGCTGCAGAAACAGATATCGAGGTTCAAGGTGGCATGCTCCACGCTTCTATGCATGCGTGCGCATTGTATAACACAGTATCACACAGCACAGCACGGCACAGCACGACAGAGCATGGTATGACAGTACGTTACATCCCATTCCATCACATCCCCTTACGTGGCATTCACTGCATGCCATGCGAGCATACGTACACACATAGCATACATGCTTGATTGCTTACCTGTTTACTTGTTACTTGCTTGGTGTACGTACATGCATACATATACCGATGTACGTGCATGCAGACATGCATATTAACATACTTGAATGATGCTCGCACATGCAAACAGACATAGTTAATAAATACATGCATGCATGCATCGTCGCATACATACGTATATACATACGTATATACATAAGTATATACCTACACACATACAGACACACAGACAGACAGACAGACAGACAGACAGACAGACAGACAGACAGACAGACAGACATACGTACACGCAAGCATATGTGTACATACATATTACATACCTACATCTGCACAAACATACGTACATACACAGTTACATGCCTGCAGGCACGCAATACCTGCAGACATGCGCATCTGAAATACATGACATGCACAACAGACATGCACAACATACATACATACATACATACATACATACATACATACACACACATACATACATACATACATACATACATACATACACATACATACATACACACATACATGCATTCATAAGTACACACATACATACCTACCTACCTACCTACCTACCTACCTACCTACCTACCTACCTGCTTACCTAACTAACTAGCCAACTACCTACAGTACCGACCGACCTACCGACCGACACACACAGGCATACACGTGTGCATACACAGACTGTTAGGACTGATACCAGACAAATAGATGGTAGACACATAGGTAAATACGTGGTTAGACGTATAGATAGGTAGATGGACAGATCGATGCAAGGAATGCACTTGGTACGTATGTATGTTTGCACGTGTACATAATTTTGGTTGTTTGGGTGTGTGTGTGTGTTGTTTGTTTGCTTGCTTGTTTGTTGGTGTGTTTGGCTGGTTGGTTGGTTGGTTGTACGCATGTATGCAGGTATGCATGCATGATCACGCAGGTATGTCGGCATCTCTGTTTTGTGAGTATGTCTTTTCATGCATGCGTGTGCCCGCATTAAACATAAATTGACTGTGTAATCATCATATGAACCCAATTCGAGGTTTGGGGCATGTCACCATGGAAGATAGACTCTCCTGAGCCTTTGTGGTTTGTTTATCTAGTTTAGTTCGGTTAGGGTGTGCTTCGGGTCTTGCAATTGTCATCATGGTTGGTGCACTCTGCTTTTCTCCCTTTGGTTTGGTTTGGGTCTGTGGTACGATCATCATGGTTGGTGGACTGCCGTCTCTCCCTTTTGGTATATGGTGTGGTTCGGAGTTTGGGTGCGGCAACGCCCGGAGGTGTTGGCGGCCAACGCACCATGGGGGAGGTCGTCGAAAAGGGAACCGGGATTACATACTTCTCTTATGTATCCCCCTTTACAAACACACATGCAAAATACATATACGTGCGCGTGTGTGGGTGTGTACATGTATATATATATATGTATATATATATAGACATACATGTAGATATTAGAAACTTTATGGTTGTGCACTCCAGCCCCCCCGGCCGGCAATGGCATCCCCCCACATGCAAGGGCAGCCTGAAAAGGACCAATACAATCTAGCATATAGCTCCCCAAGACCTCTCCAACAGAGACGAAGTTCAGAAGACAGAAGTCCCGCGTTAGTACCGCACACCAGAGGGGGGACACGGAGAAGGGTACACATACCACGTCCTTAGAAGGACAGCACTTACTGGGGAGGGGGGGGACCAGATACCACAAAGGGGGAATGGGTTCTCCTCCCTCAACAGGACAGCATGCACGGACGGAGAACCACAGAGTCACAGAAGGGCAGGGGGGAGGAAGGAAGGCGTCCTGCTCCACAGAAAAAGCCGGTATATCCCAGGGGATCTAATAGTTGACCGCCGGAAATACATAGTGATGCATGTATATGTACGGTGCGCAACCATATTCATATTCGAGTATGTATGTATATATATATATTTATGTATTTACAGTTATTTTCTTACATTCATATACATATATATATATATATACATATATATATATGTGTGTGTGTATGTGTGTGTGTATGTATGTATGTATGTATGTATGTATGTATGTTTGTTTGTATGTTTGTATGTATGTATGTATGTATGTATGTATATGTATATGTATATTCATTTACTTATGTATTTAATTCATGTTTCTATTCATATTTATGTTTGTGTTTATGTTTCTAGTTGTATTTACTTATTTATATTTGTATTTGTGTTTTGTATTTGTATGTATTTGTTTATTCATAAGATATAGAGGACGTAGTTTTTAGTATACAGTATATGGTGTAAACACATATGTTATAAATAAATAATTAATGAAATAAATAAATAAATAAATATATATATATATATCTTTGTTTTTTCATTTACTTATCCGTATATTGATTATACAGTTTGCATGCGCAGGACCACAGCCTTCTACCCACTAGTCACTAGACGCAGCACTTCCGCAGCTTTTGCAAGCGGCGCACCCGGAGGGAGGCGTAACCTGAGCAGGACGTCGGCTTGAAGAGCTTCTGACGCTTGTGCAAAGTAGGCCGAACTCCTTGGCAAACAGAAATCGAGGCTGAAGGCCTGGTGGCTTCGACGACTGCTCGGAGCACTGCTGTGCACTGCTGTGACAGTTCACTTCTCACTTCCACTCGCCCTGCTCCGCCGAAGGCATCCGCGATGGAGGCAAATGTCGTTCGCGACTACTAGCGATGATGCTGACAGCATTGATTGAGTTAGTTATAGTTCTTGAAGGGTTCGGCTGGAGGACCAATGCTGGGAGCTTCTGGCATTGTCTTATACTGATGACTTACTTAGAGGGAGGGGTGCCCTGCACGCTCTGTTTCGGTTGCGCTTCCTAGCCAACGACTGCTCGGGCACGAAGATCCTACGTAACAAAAGAGTTGAGGCTGGCGCTTTGCTGCGACGCCTGAGCGAAAGCCTGGGCCCATGCGTGGGCCTTGCGGGAAGCTGCGCCGCGCGAAAAAGGAAGCAAAGGCATAGCAAGGCTACTGGTATCCATGGGGGAAAACCTGAAGACATCTTCTCTGCCTTGGCCTCCAGGATTTTTCCCAATTCTGGAACTCCGCTGGAGACTGGCCTTGGGCTTGGACTTTACTCCGTTGGGCTCGGTTCAAAATACGCTGTCTATGCTGCTTCAAACTCAAAACAACTTCCCATGCCTGTTGCTCCCTAAAGACGTTGACGTGCTGAATGCAGCTGGCACCAACGAAGCAGCTTTCTCGACACGACACCCTAATTGAACTTGCACACGGGCTTTTTTGGGCACGTGCGAGGTGTCGTTGACGGACTTTCATCACGGGAGTGTTGGGTTATCTTAGTTATCTTTCCACTGCTCTTTGCAGGAGCGCGATCTTCCTGGCACTGCGACTACAAAGATAGGTTCGACGCCTCTGTAGCGTCACACTCAACACTGCGAATCGGAGGTTTCCTGCTATGTGTGAAGGGTGCCTGGAGATCGTGGTGAAACATGCGCATGACCTTGTCTGACGCATCTTGTCCCGTACATGTTCCAGGACAGGAAGCACTTCAACCCCACTGAATGCATTATGCCTCGTGATCCCAAAACAGCGCACCTTGACCCTGGATCAAGAAGAACATGACCACGAAGAGCACGACCGCCGCGACCACGACAGCCACGACCGCCAGGACCACCACGACGACCACTAGGAGCCGGAAGACTGCCAGAGGGCCAAAGGCCACCATCACAGGACCAAAATGCCTTCCCCAAAATACTGGCGGCCACACTGCTTGCCCCTAGTACAGGCAGATTCCGGAGCACGGCCAACATTTTTGGCCCCAAGCAGGTAGTGATGGACAAACACAAAGACTGAATAAGAAATGCAAACAGGAGAGAAAGAAAGCCAGACGCAAGGAAGGAAGACAGAACGACAATTTGCTTGAAAGAGATGATGAAGGAAAGATATAAGACATAAAGAAAGAAACAAAGAACTGCACAAAGACAAAACGAAACAAGGAAGGAAATCAGCCGAAGGGCAGAACGCCAGAAGTTCAAACACAAAGAAAGACATAATAAATCCATAAGGCAGATCCACAAGGAAGCAAAATGGAGGTGCAGAAAGACAGACCCAAAATAAAGAAAGAAATAAAGCAAGAATCATACTAAAGCAATAGCAAAGCAAGAAGGACAGAAATACAGAAAGAAGGACGGAAAGAAGCAAATGGGCAAATTCAGAAGGAGGACAGCCACGAAGCTGTCCGCCACTGGCGGCAAAAAAGTGGCCCGCGCAGCGGAACAATCCGGCCGCAGGGATGCTGAGAAACACGTGAGCGTAAAACATGCGCCACGCCGCGAGCCGCTTCCCGAGAAACGGTTTTCCGCACAACTTACAGCGTCGGTTTATCATCGGCAGTGCCGCTTTTTAACACACCAGCTCTTTGGATGCCAGGTGGGGGGGGGGTGGATCCAAGAGAAAACGTGTCAAGCATCATGAGAGTGTGGGCAAACATTCGGCCAGGAACAGCACCAGACTGCCAAGCATCCGGGGTACAAGAGGTGTGTGTGTGTGTGTGTGCGTGACCGAAGCTGCTATATGCAGCTGGCAGGCTTTGCATGCTGACACCGATACATGCAGTTGTCAATGGGTTAGATGCATCAGAAGGTCTCTCTGCAAAGGCCGGCTAGCTTGGGCTAATGGCACTTGTGCTGAGTAAGCTCGACCTCACTGTAGAATCTCGATCAGCTCGTCAAGCTTGTGGTCCACACCGGCCGCTTTGCTCCGCAAGCCCGCCCAACACGTGTCCACGTGCGTCCGCACCTCGACGAGCTTGTCCCGGAAGTTGTTCTCGGCGGTTAGACCGCCGTCATCTAAATTGCCTCAGGGCCAACGCACACTTTATTCATCATGCGCTATGCCAACAGCAGCAGCAGCCGCAGCAGCCGCAGCAGCAGCGGCACCAACAACGGCAACAACAACGGCAACAACAACGGCAACAACAACCACCACCACAACCACAACCACAACCACCGCGACGACGGCCGCAATTATGGAAGATCATCTTTTTCTGTGCCGCAAGCCTGCGCTGTCGTCAGCCCGATAGCATATCCACAGAAAGTGCTCCTCTTTTGAATGAGCCACACCCTCCATGCTGAACCAATCACACCTGGGCAGGCACGTAATCGGGCAAGGAAACATCCCTTCAGATCTATCATCTCATGGGTGTTCGGGCTGTTTCGCAAAATCTTCACATTTAAATCTGGACACTGCAAAAGGGCAGCCAGAATAGCAACCTCCGCAAGTGCAAGGACCACCGAAGGGATCCACACGCCAACAAACAGGAATATCGGAGCGGCTATGGATAGGACGCACGTGCCAACAGCCCCGACTAGGAGCAAACGATTGAAATGGTGTCCTTTCCACGGGAGGGTGTGGCCCGAGAGGAAATACATCAGACAGTATATCGTGCGCGCATGCAAGAAATGGTGAGGGATGTCTCCTTGTACTCTGTTGTATTCGCTGCTGTAAACAGCAATGATCAAGTTCAGCACGATGACACAGAAAAAAGAGGAGCCGATGACGCTCACCTCTGTCATAAGTACGTCATTGTCGCCGAAACCTGGCCCGACATCCAGTCCGAGATTGTCGAGGCCCATGCCTGAGCCGAAAAGCAGGCCCCTGTAGGCAGAGCTCAGCACCCAGCTACTCTTCTTGTTGCTGTCAATGATGAGGAAGGCAAAACAAAACGATGCAAAAATCATCATCGTGATGACCATGATCTGCCGTGTGGCACCTCCAACTAGAGAGTTCGAAATTGCATGGATTGGCAATCCTGAGGCGTGGAGACGGCAGGTGTAGATGATGGTCCAACTTCTGAATAGGACGTTGGTTGACAGAAAAAGGAGCTCCTCCTCCGGAAAGGACGTCAGCTTTTGCACTGAACTTTGTGCACTGTATGAGAACACGAGCTGGATGAACGATAGAAAAAGCGTCGGAAGGCACCAGGTTGCAAGAGTAGAAGATCGCAAGCTCCACATGCTCTGCATCAAAGGACTCTGATGACCCAGTTGCTTGCTCGACCAGTTAAACAGTAGCACAATCAGAAGCAAAATGTCCCGAAAGCCGCTGGAGGTCATGATGACCCAGGACACGGCAGCCCACGTACCTTCCTTGGTGTTGACGGACAGTGTGTGCAACCCGGCCAAGCCCCAGTGAACGCAGCATGCGAGCTCGACGACCATGCAAAAGAGATTGAAGTGCCATGCAGTCTGGAACAAATTTTCCCACAAGCAATGGACGATCCCCTGGATGGACAGCTTTCCAAAAACGGGCAAGTCCTGGCTCTCAACTCTTGACATGGCCATCACAATGTCCATGTCCAACATGTTCGGGATCAAGAGAGCCTTGACACAGACGGAGCTAACATGGTCCCGGCTCTGTCTCGATTTGTGCACCGCTGGGATAAAGTCCGCGTGCCACTGGATGTTTGGCTGCTGGTCAAATGATTTCTGGCTGTCAAATTTCCAGCTCGGGATAAGGAGGCTATCTTGCACAACTACATCTGGGCGATAGGTGCAGTGCATAGGCAGGTTGCTGAAGAGCCCCCAGAAGCTCGTTTTATTGGGCACATTGTGCTTCGCGACATCCTGCACGTGTGGCTCCACCATCAGCAAGTCCAACATTTCGCTTGCTGCGGAGGGCGCCTCAAAGAAGATTGCCGCCTGCAGACACCGCACGGGGATTCATTGAAATAACAACTTATAATAATTGCAGACCCTAAGCCCCAGGCATGTCACATGATTGGGAGCAGTAGCTACTGCGGATATCAAAAGCTTGTTCGAAACAAGTCCCACCATCACATCCGTGCGCCCAGACAGTTGGGAGTCAAAGCGTAGATTGTGCAGCAGCTCTGGCTGACGGATGGAGCGTCGAGCCAACTCCCGCACCACTTCCAGGGCAGCGTCTTCGTTGAGACCCACCAAGAAGTAGATGTCACTGAAGAAAGTCGGCTCCGACAGACTGTTCAGGCAGGGGGCCAAGACGTGCATCATGTGCTTCGGGAAGCCTTAGCAGACAGCGTCAAGACACCTATTCAGTTTTTGCAGCTCTAATTACACCAAAACATCTCCAAACACATCCCTCGAGTCCCTTCATACCCGAACATCCCCAAGTCACATCAAGTCCAAGAAGCGGCTTCCGTCCAGGGCTGCCAGCTCCAATGGCGTCTTGCCGGCCATCTGCTTGTTCGGGTTCTCTTCAGGAACTCTCACGTCGAGCCCTGCCCGGTGCCTCTCACGCCGTGCTTGCTTCGCGCGTCGTCTACGAGTTCGCTACACTGTGAGTAGTCGCTATAGACTTACCGCAAAAAAAAGGCAGCTCCTGCCTCAGCAGAGACTGGACAAGGTGAGTGACCTGACTTTCGGCTTCCAGTCCACCCTCAATTCCACGCGTGGCCACGAAGTGTAAAGGGCTCACGCCGTCCTTGTTACCGGCACATGCATCGGCACCATGGGCCAGCAACCAAAGAGACAGCTCCACGTTGCCTGCATTGGTGGCATCGTGGAGTGGCATGTAAAAATCCTCATCCCACTCGTTGGCGTTGGACTGCTCATTTGTATTCATATTCATATTCATGTCACTCTGGGGCGCCACGTGGTGAACCAAACATGGTGTGTTTACATATGCAGCAGAGTCAATGCCTGTGGCTTGTGTCACATGCTGCAAGAGCACGTGCATCACCGGAACGGCACCCAGCCCAGAGGCAACATGAATTGCATCTAACCAAGCTTCGTCCATGCTACCCGGCTTCAACCGGTACTTGGCCTTGGCGCTGAGATCTGACTGCGAAAGGTATGGCAGCAGTCTGGCGACACAGGAGTTCTCATGAAGTTGGGCCGATACCCAAACGGCGAAGTGAAGAAGCTGTGCTCTCAACGGGCGACCCTTGTAGATCATAATGGCATTCATCTCTTCGTTAGTTCCGCCCCGGATCGTTTTACAGTAGAGTGCATCGAGGAGCTTGTCGCGGGCTTTCTGCACCTCGTCGATATCAAGGCGATCATCCAGCTCTTTCTTGGAAGACAGCAACAAATTCTCCAGGAAATTGATTGGGAGGTCAAGCGCGGCATCGGACTGCCCTTTGCTGCGAGCGGTGCCCAGCTGCTCCGAGAGCGCCTGCCGTGTCCTCAAACTCCGCTTCGCCTCCACCTTCTCCTCCGCTGAAGCGTCTGAGGCCTGTTGACCAAACATGGCACCAAAGGCGTGCATGGCATGAAATGAAAGCCCGTCTAGATTTCAAAGCGTGCTGGATGACTCCCTGGGCTACCTTACGGTCCAACTCGCCTCGGCCACCTCAGGTGGGGCAGACCGAATCACACGATCAACGCTCCTACATGGTCTAACCATATGCCCAAAACACTGGATCGAACTCCCTTGAAAATGGCAGGGACAGCTATGCAGCTCAACCCGGCTACACCTCGGTAAATGCACTCGTGTCGAAAGCCTCAGGCTGTTTACGAGAGCATGGCACTCGGGCAGGGGTCCAGCTGGCCTGCCTGACCACCTGCGAGGCTGCAAAACGGAGGCTTTTGGTGCCAGTGGTCCATGCGGGCCTTAACCGAGATGGATGTGGCTTCCTGGGAGGCCATGCTCGCCGTGGCCGGGACCCAGCTCACATACCTGGCATGACCCCGCATCTCCTGTCTACTGAACCGTTTTGGGACTCGCTGCTTCCGGCCTGGAGGAGGCAGTCGCAAAGGCTGCCGACGGAGAAACCGACTGCAGGCGGAGCAGGCAAAACTGAGTGAACCCGGGGGGTCCGTTTCTGCGAGCAAACGTTTAATCTCTTCACACCCCAACTGAACCTGAAACACTACAGAGAACACCTCACCGTTTGGGGCAGACTGTAGTTTTTGGGATTTAAAGGACATCAGGTAAACACTCAACAATAAGTAACCTGAGACAGGGCTGAACAAATCTGAGTCTCGTTGTCTTATTCAAAGCTCAACCGAAACAGAACCAAACAAGAAAATCCCAGAGCCGGGTTTTCTTGTTTGAGCCTTTTCTAGGAACTCTACGGCCGCTCCTGCGTCCTCCATTGAACCCAGCCAGCTTCCACAAGAAAACATGATTAAGAACCAGAATCTCCTGACTCGCCGGATACCGTGACCTTCACGTTCGTAATCGGCTTCACCAATGAGAAAACCAGACTACCCTGACCCGGGCCGATGAAAGAATGCTCTTATCCAGTGCTGCCGCTGTCCCCGACTTTCCCCTTGCGAGCGCTCTGAGGACCGATGCC
>CAJNJA010009972.1:0-10254 GCA_905231915.1 Symbiodinium necroappetens | reverse complement strand
CTACCAACTGAGCTATAGCCGGCTTGGACATTCAATGGATTCTGCCATGCCCTGAGACCCGACATTTTGCGGGGTCTCCGTTAGCTGCAAGCACGGCGCTTGTGGGGCAATTGGCGCTTTTGTTTTTGCTGTTTGCCTTGTCCGTTGAACAATCAGAACCCGCATCCTCATCCAACGTAGAGCAATCTGACTCTTCATCTTGCACCGTTCTAAAACGTCGCCTTACTGCTGGAGCGAAAGGGTTCCAGGCGTATGGCTTTCCCTTTCGGCCCTGGCGCCTCGGCCTTCGCTCCGGGCACTGCGTGGGCTTTGGCCTTAGCCTTATATTCGGCTGCTAGGACCGTGTCGACGTCACGCTTGTACGGGCAATTGTCTCGAGTACATGTCCTTTCCTGGTGCACTGATAGCACGGTCTCGTAGATGGATCAGTCGACGGGCTCGGTTGTCGTCACCATTGTCACGGAGAAGTGAAACTTGCACCTGATGTCCTGGTGCGTCTTCTTCTTGTCTGCTGACTCGGATCGTCCTCTTCCCTTCCCCTTTGGCCTAGTCTTCGCGTGAGCCTTGGCTTAACGTTTGGGAAGTACAGGCGCAGCGTCATGCTTGGACATCGTGTCCTTGTTCGGTCTTCCTTCCTTGGGAGCAGGAGCTGCTATGCCATCGCCTTTCTTTTTCGCAGGCGCCGCGAGAAAAAAACTTTCCCATCCAACATCTACTTCAGACCGACTTGAGTAGCGAGGGGGCTCGCTTGCTCAAGTTTGCACATGATGCATCGGTCGAAGCTGTTAAGGAGGTTCCCGTACGACCTGTTCGTGTCATCATCCGAGAGAATCGTAGTGTACCGTGAGTTCCAATGTCAATGATGGAGACTCAGTGCACGTATATTACGCTGTCTGAAAAGGTATAACATCTTCGGGACGCATCCTTGAAATGATTTCCAAGCAAGTTTGTTTGAACTTGTTGAGTTTCGCGTCACCGGGGTATCCGAGCTTGGTCGAGTAAGCATGTCCAGTCTGTCCCTGGTACCGAAAGTTTCAAACATCATCGCAATGATTTTCTCCCTTGGATGAGCTTGCCTGCTGTTGATTGCCTTTAGTTTGCCTTGTGATTCACATCAACATAAAGGTCAGCGGCTTTCACCTGTTGTCTTGAGCATGGCTGTCATGGTAGCAGCCAACTTCATGCCAATGCTCTTGAACTGGCTTTGACCTGACGAATTCAGTCCCTCGATATCAGGACTGGGTCTGAAAGCTGTAGAATGTAGCAAACAAGGCAATCCATTTCTCCTGACTCGTGTCTTCACACGCACTGAGCACATTCGCATTTGCTTGCGTCATCCAATCGTCAAGATACCTAACAATCAGACACGGTGGCACTACAATCTTATCTGCTTCCCTGCTCGATATCTTCACACTGGTGAACTTTGGAGCATCATCGTCACCTGGGTCATCAGGAGGTGGAGGTGGCTCACCGCGTCTTCTTCCTCTGTCAGCATCTCCTGCTGGATCTGGCGCTGATGGTCCATCACCTTCATCTCCACCAGCTTCTCTCCTCGGATGTCTGTCATCCAAGTTTGTGGTATCTGAAGGAGCAGTACTCCTATTATCGCCGACAATCTGCATTTGCTCTGCCATATGACGCATTCATCACAGTCATTGCGCAGCTGATCTTCCGTTGCCTTGGCTCTCTCCAACTCAAGGTTCAGATTGACCATCTGATCCACCACGGTTCAGCAGGTAGCTGTCCACGGCTGTGCCACAGAGAATCTTATCGCTGTGGTAATGGCGGCCCTTGCTCGACATGTGACGCATCGTTCCGCGAAGCGACAACAACCGTCTCCTACAGTAATAACTACACAACGTACGAGTAGTCAATTCAAGGGACCGCACTTCAGAATTTACTGGAAAAAGCGTGTGCCCTACTCTGATTTAGATATACTCCCGCCCCGCTTCGAACGTTCTTGTCGACGCAGGAAGCTCGATGCTTCCTCCGATTTCAACAATGAACACCGGTTGTTCAATGCAATCACGGCCGACTCTGCATGCTGGAAAGTTGAGCGAAGTTCAAGGTTTTTGCGTGCCCGCTCGTCGAGTTCGTTGATCATATTCTCACACTCCTTGGCCAGTAGCATTACTTCATCTCGACTGTTTCTCAAGTTCAATCGTGCTGCTTCTTGGCTAAGTCGATGCATCTGTTGAGCCATAACCTCTGTTTGTTCATGACTTCGTTGATACTGCTCTTGAGTCAGTTCCGACGCTTGCATCGTATGCCTGTCGTACTCCGTCTTGAAGATGTGGTGCACGGCACTGATGTCACTCATGCCTCTAAGAACATGATCCCGCTGCCGTTATCCTGATGGTTGCACTCTCGTCCTCTCGCTCCAAGACGGATATTTCGTGAGCACTGGCTGATCTTTGCAACATGAACTTCTTGTGCTCTTTCTTCCAAATTCATGACACGTTCCTCGACTATCGCTTGAAGTTGAACTTCAGGAGGTAAGGGATTCTGGATCGCTGAAACACCATCACGAGGTCTGCCTGTGAAGAAATGGACAGTTCCAGAAGCTCCGGCCTGAGGCATTGAGCAGGTTCTTGCATGATGCATTGAACCCTGCGCTTCAATCGCACTCTGTCGTTCATTGCAGGCTTCTCGAAACTCACGCACCTGTGACAAGACATCTGGTGAACTGCGTGGTTCGCATGCTCTCGATCTTCTTAATGGATTTTGCTGCTCCTTGTTGTTCCCACCAACCAACCCCACGTTCGCGAGCAAGACTGTTTGCTGCCTCGCTTGCAGAAATTATTGGTTGTTGTTCCGAATCACAGATCTTGGTGATCTACATTCCGACGTTCTGGCATTTCATGCGGCCTGTGTGGATGATCTCACCGATGATCTCGGTCTGCTGCCTTTCGTACTCGGAGGGTCGGCAGTCTTCCTGTTCTTCTCTTCCTCCGTTGTACGGTCATCGATTGACAGCGGTGCATCGTTTGTAGTCTGTGCTGTCATATTGTCTTGGTCGCAGATGAGATAGGATCCAGTAGGCAAAGCCTACGGCTGATAATCTGTGAAGGTTCTGTACCGAACATTAGCTCCCGTCACCGTGAGCTTTCGTATGTTGTCAGTGATGCTGAAGATAGTCTGGCTGAACCGTGTCCTCTCCCACGACGAAATCCCTCACTGTGCACTGCGCTCCAGCAACGTCTTCTTGCTCCGAGGTGAACTCGACGGTCCTGAAAGTCTTTGCAGTTCAGGAAAACCTCGACGCTGTTCGAGATAACACCGAATGAGTTGATGGGCTTCGAACTATTTCAGTGTGATAGCTCATTCTTGAGCCTGGGTTGCAGCGTAGCTGGGTATCCGGTAACATTCGGCCATCTGAGCTATTCAGCATCCCTATACAAGCTTGGTATCACATGGTAACATAGCTCATTGTAGGTGGTCATCCGACTGGGCAATGCTTCGATGTCCGTTCACAGCTACAGCTACTGCTACTCTTACTGCTATTGCTACTGCTGCTGCTGCTGCTGCTACTGCTATTCCTACTATGTCATACTCCTCGATCCTCAGATTCGGGGTTGCTCGGCCTTCCGATTGAAGACCCGGGCCTGTGTCACAGGTTCCGGGATTTAAAACGTGCTCTTTATGCAAAACACAATCTAAACCTTGCCCGTCGCAGAGTCACGACGAGGTCACGGCAGCTAAGGCCAGAGGCATGTCAACCTGCAAGTAGCGCATCTACGAGGGTTTTCTCTACGAGGGTTTTCGGATGCAATGTTAAACCATTTCACGGTGAAGTTAATTGGTAACACAGATGTAGTGGTCGGCTCAACAAAGCTGACAGACAGCATTAACTGTTAAGGTAATCTGCTTGAGAGATCTGTGCGAGCTACAAGGAGACGCAGCCCAGGTGCTCTTGCAAGGACAAAGTTTCATTCCAAATGTCCAACAAAAACGTGTTCAAACCTGCAGCCTTGCAATGTCTGCGATCGCAAGGGATTCACATATCACTCTGCTGCAGGTCATCCGGTACATGTGCTGCATGCTTTATTGTCACACAGAACAGATCGCCCTCCCTGGTCGCCTGCATCGCGGATTGCCACTTCCGCTCCAGCGGCTTCAAAAAGATTGGCTGCAGTGGTTCATGAATCATGCTGCTTATTGTTTCGCATTCCATCAGATGAAGGAAGATTTCGAACACTGACAATGTAGGAGCTTTCAAAAGACAATGTCCTGTAACCTAGCCTGGAACCTAAACATATCGTAGCTTGAACGGCAAGCCTGTCACTGTACTAAGTTATGCCTATCTGAGATCGCCCAGAATCACAATCAACATATCAGGATAATCAAGAACACAACTGACAAGTCGTTCATTCGAACCCCTGGTGCACGCACAGTAAAACTAAATGTGTTTGTGCGAAAATCCAGGTCCTCATCTCCCAACCCTGTGTGACAAGTGGGGACCTCGTAGTTACAGTAGTTACAATCCTATATATTCGATGGCAAAGACGACAAGCGCATAATCAGGAGAGTGAAGCCATGCATCGTGTGCTTCTTGCTCATGTTCGGAGCTAAACAATGGTAACGAGGGCCTTCAATGTTCTGGTCGGGTTTGGTCTGGGATCGCATACCAAAAATCCTGAATTACAAGAACCGAGCGATTGCAAGCCTCAAGTCGGACACAAATGAACATGTTCATGCTGTCGTAACTTTCTTAACGGGCCGGAACTGAGTGTACACTGTTGGCAACTTTTGCGAGTCCACGCGAGCTCCGTCTATCCAGTGATTTTTGTCTGCTTTTTTGGGACAGCTGCTGTTGCTAAATATATCGCAGGTCATGTGTTTGACTCCTCCCTAAACCCTAAACTGGCCCCAACCCCTAAATCCTAAACCCCAAGCCCGAAACCCCAAACCCTAAACCACAGTTGGGGCAAGCAACTGCTGCTTCAGCGCCGACCCTAAACGCGAAAGCCCTGAGTTCCATGATCTTCCCAGATGCTCCACTGCATAACCGCATCTTTAGATGCATACGCATCCTGCAATGATTTTGGCCACCTCACTGGTGCAAACGAATGCTTTGCCAAGAAATGACCTGCGTCAGCGATGTTTTCATTACTGCAAAATATCAGTGCACTAGACGGACATTGCGCCGCATACGTAAGTTCGACCGCATATGTGTGTTCGAGGACCCAGCACCAAAACTAAATAGCATACAAGCAAAGGGATGCCGGGTTTGTCGATGCCCATACCCAAAAAATCATGAAATGAACTCCAACCCATTAAACCTGAACCCACAAGAACTGTACAACTCTTGCACATCGACCCTCAGCTAAACACCAGTCTCGCCTCGTCCAGCAGCCTCAAGCCTTCCGTGCCGGAGACCCAGGCAGCCCACAGCACAGCGTAGCTGTGAGGACCTGCAGGATTGCGAGACTTTGGTCGACTTACTGCCGGTAGCCCTAACAGAAGAGCTAGGAACCAAGCATGCGTGCGAAAGATCGTGGATGCGCAGGTTCGACATGCAGCCCAAGCCAAAAACCACAGACTACAATGCAGATGTCATCGAGTATGGCTATCTTCAACCGGGTCGAAACAGAAGACAAGCTTGGAGCTTCGGGCTTGAAGAAGAATGGAGGCCTGTGCTCGCTCGTACTAAACAAGTTGCGGAAGGTCTCGCACACATCGAGAATAATCGAGAATCAACACAGCATGTCTGTTGGCCCAAGCGACAAAAATGAAAAGGGCTTTGGAACTGGACGGGTCTTCTCGTAGTTCGTCGTGTCTGTTCTGGTGGTGGGGGGCTTGGTGCTGATGGGTCGTTGGTGCTTCGCAGTTTACACTTTCGGGTCTTGGTTCAGATTCTAAGTGCAGCTCCTGGCCTTGTATGGTCGGTAATTCGTTCGGGTCAGCCTGCGGTTTCCTTAGCAGGGTATGGAATCCTGCAGAGACTTACTGTTCGGGTGCTTTTGGCTCGCTCTCGCTGGCTACTCAGATAACACCAACACCAACACCAACACTGGTACTAACACTAACAACAATGCAACAGTAACAACAAATCCAAAGCGAAAGAACAATAACCATACCAAACATGGCAAACAGAACAAACATAACAGCCCAAACAACCACTGCAACAGCAACAGCAACAACGACAGGTGTCTCTGTTTTTCGGCTTTTATCAGCTTCGAAATTGCATTTCGCGTGGCCTGCGTGGGACAAAAGCACCGCTTGATAAGCATGTGTTGTCGTTATCATGGTTGTGCCATGGATAGCGGGATCCGGTATGAGTCGAGGTTTTCATGGTCGGGCCATGGATGCTCCGGTCAGAGGATGCTGCGGAGTGGACGATATCATGGTTGGGCCAGGGAGGTTCCGGTCAGAGGAAAAGCGATGATAACCAGGGAGCTCTGCCAGTTTGCGAGGAGCTGCTCACCAACAAACCTGGTCAACGCCGACCTACGAGGACACAAGGATGCCGAGGAGGCTGCAGTGCTTTGGTTCAGGGCAGAGCGACGGCTCCATCCCTCGAGGGTAGCCAGAAGCAGCGCGAGAGAGGGAGTGGACTCCACTTGTTTGTACATTAGGTGGGTTCTTTCAGCCAAAAGATTCCCTCGGTCAAGTCTGCAAAGGATCTTGCGCCTAGTGCAGATGACCGCTTAGTTTTTCTCTGCTCAAGACTTAGATCCGATTTGCAGACAAAGTACTAGCGCTGGATGTTTGTGCAGTTCCAAATTTACCTCTTATAAGGAGAAGTCTAAGCCGGTTCAAACCACAACTTCCGAGATAGATGATACCAAACCCGTAAGCCTGCCACATGTGCGTGCCTTCCATAACATGAGGCGGGCCGCGGCGCAGAAATTCCTGGCCTTTGTCACATGGAAGAGGCTTGAGGATGTCCAGAAACTTGTTCGACATATGTTAAACCAACGGCCTGAACTGTAGCACTTGTCGGGCTCTGGCTCATAGTCTGCATCCAAGTGTCTTGTGAAGCTCAGCAAGGGCCTGTGCAACATACGGCCATGTGTATCATTTATGATTCGATATCACGAGTCTCAAACTGTGAACTTTATGCGGTAGCCCAGTGTGAATACATCTTGTACCGATATTGCCTGCTGAGAGCTCGACAGCATCGATAACAGGCGCGGGCGAGGGGTGCACGGCCGGATGCAGGCGCGCAGTACAAGCAAACGGGCGCGTGCACAGCGTGCAGACGCTAGGGGCGGGCGTGTGCCGCGGCGACACACCGACATTGCATAAATACTCATCGTTCACTCTACGCACAAAACACGCTCGGTCCCTCGATCGCCCGCCTGCTGTCGTGCTCTCGGTCCTTCCCTCTCTCCATGTCCCTGACTCTTTCTATCCCTGCATTTGTCCCGCTATCTCTGTCTACATCTCGGTTGCATGTACAAGGCCTCAAACTGCAAGCTGACTTGGCATTTACTCCTGCAGGCCGCATTGGCGCACGTGCCATTGTACACATAGCCAAAGTTTCTCACACGCTTGCTCAAACCATACACACTTAACTACACACGCACACACACTCACTCACTCGAAAAAAATTGGAGCCGACCACAGTGGGCTAACAGATTAAGGTACTGATGATGATGGACACGAAAACTAATGAAACTCTTGGTCTAAAGGTACAGTATGCCAAACATCAGGTATTGCATGACGGCATATGTGTACATCAAGGTAAGAATGATCTGTGTGGGTGCGGGTCCTGCCCTCGCTGTGCGAAACACCAAGGAATCGCACAACACGAACATGAGATGAAAGATGCACTAATGATGAAGTCTCCACTCCTGACCTGCCAGCTAGCACGACGACCCCCAAGTGCTGTGAGTGTGTCTGCGTGCACACAAAAGGTACGTTACAAGGGCTCCTTGGGGGGGGGCTCTTCATTGACCGCCTCCCCTCAGCGATCCCGTGCGTTTTGGGTGCGACCCCATTCCTTCATGAGCCACAATGTAAAAATTCACAGTAGGACGAACCACACACACACACACACACACAGGGGCTGAGGGATCAATAAAACATCAAACAAGCATCAAAAGTCTAGGATCAAAACAAATCAAATTAGGCATCACAAAAATCAAAATATCATATTTCCTGGAATGTATACTCAAGTGTGCCTATTTTCGGGTCAAACATCATCAAAGAGGGATCAGAAGAATCAAAGACGGAAGCGCGGTGTCAGAAGCAAACTTCTTGAACTTGAGTTCGGAGTAGTACTGGCAGTAGCACTGTGAGTCATCCAGCGGCGCTTCCGGACCCCTGTGCCTAAGCACACCCCCTCAATTGGCGATTCCGGTTCATCACAATATAATCGTAAACACGCCCCCTCGTTTGGCGATTCCGGTTCATCATACTTCTGGAACAAGCCCCCTAATTTGGCGAGTCCCGTTCATCATATATGGCGAGGGTTCATCACATATCGTAAACACGCGCCCTCATTTCATATTCCTTGCACATGCCCCCTCGCTTGGCGATTCCGGTTCATCATATATCTTAAACACGCCCCCTCATTTGTCGAGCCCGGCTCATCATATATCTTAAAACACGCCCCCTTGTTTGGCGACTCCGGTTCACATCACCCCCCCTCATTTAGCGGTTCCGGTTCATCATGTGTCTTAGCTGTCTTGGCTTAAACACACTTGTGCTCTTGGTGATTCCGTTCATCTTTATTCCCGGTCATCATATACTTTAAGCACCCCCCTCATTTTGCGATCCGGTTCATCCATCCTATATCTTAAAATCAAAATGTCTTGAACATGCCGCTCCTTCCTCCCTTGCTTCTTTTCTTTCAGAGCGAAAGACCAGTTTGTGAGTATTAACAACATTTCACAATTTGTTTTGTTCCGATCCCTAGTTGGTTTTTGTTAGGCCCTGTTTGGGTTTTTGATGCCTATCCTCACACACATGGCCGCGCCGAAGCGTGGCGCCAACCACCCGCAATCGCCAACCACGCGATTTCAACAAGTTTAGCACTTTATTGCGCGAAACCTTTACCGCATTACCGGACTAGTGGCGCACATTAGCACTGTACCATGGCAGGTGCACACGCAGTCCTGAACACCACACTCCTGAGCTCAAGTCAGAATAAGCAGTCATCGAATGTTCGAGACAGAATAGCGTTGTAAAGGCGCTCACGGACCACTTTAAAATTACCAGAAACTCTTGTGCACCCCCCACACCCCCCCACCCCCCCACCCCAGAAATCCCCCCTCTGTGGAAGGATCCGGGGACAGACAGACAGACAGACAAACGCACAGAGACACACGCAGGCACACGCACGCACGTATACTCGCGTACAAGACACAGACAGAGACATACACACAGATGCACGCACACACATGCGCACACACACACACACATGCACGCGCAAGCACGCACACGCAGAGACACACACACACACACGCAGACATACACACACACACACAGAGACACACAGAGACACACGATACGAAAAAACAACTCACTACACAAGCAAACAAACAAACAACCAAACAAGCAAACATATCAAACAAACAAGCAATCAGTCAAACAAACAAACAAACAGGCAAGCAAACACACACACACACACAAAAAACAAAAACAAGCAAACAAGCAAGCACGCAAGCAAGCAAACACACAAACATACAAACATATAAACATACCAAACAAAGAAATGAAATACACAAACAAAGAACCCAACAAACACACTAACAAACAAGCAACACACAGACACTAACAAACAAAAAACAAGCAAGCAAGCAAACAAGAAAGCAGGCAAGCACGCATGCAACAACACAGACAAACAAACAAACAAACAAACCAACAAACAAACAAACATACGTACATACATACATACAAGCAAAAAAACACACAATACACACAAACAAACATACGTACAAACAAACAAGCAAGCAAGCACGCAAAGAAAGAAACACGCAAACAAGCTAACACGCAAGCAAGGAAGCAAGGAAGCAAGGAAGCAAGCAAGGAAGCAAGCAAGCACGCAAGCAAGCAAGCAAGCACGCAAGCAAGCAAGCAAGCAAGAAAGCAAGCACGCAAGCGAGCATGCAAGCGAGCACGCAAGCGAGCACGCAAGCGAGTGCGCAAGCGAGCATGCAAGCGAGCACACAAGCACGCAAGCAAGCACGCAAGCAAGCAAGCAAGCAAGCAAGCAAGGAAGCAAGGAAGCAAGGAAGCAAGGAAGCAAGGAAGCAAGGAAGCAAGGAAGCAAGGAAGCAAGGAAGCAAGGAAGCAAGGAAGCAA
>CAJNJA010009971.1:0-14477 GCA_905231915.1 Symbiodinium necroappetens | reverse complement strand
TATATGTGTGTGTCTGTGTGTGTATGTATGTATGTATGTATGTATGTATGTATGTATGTCTGTATGTATGTATGTATGCATGGATGGATGGATGGATGGATGGATGGATGGATGGATTGATGTATGTATGTATGTGTACATCTGCCTCTCTGTCTCTAATCTCTTTGCCTGTCAACCAACCTATCTACCGATCTATCTTTCTATCTATCCATTGAACCCCAAACCGGAACACCTCTCATAGGTGCTTGCTCTTGTATTCATTTTGTCCGAAATTTGGGCAAATCTCATGCAGCAGCGGGAGGCTTGCAGAATCACACGCAGGAGCACGGGGAGAGTTTGGGATTTATATACAGTAAGTAGGGTTTAGGGTTTAGGGTTTCGGCAGTCTTCCAACGTTGTGGGCCCTTCAGTATACTTGCCAGGCCTCGACCTACTCCTACACCATTTCCTTTAGTGAGTGAGCTGAAAGTCAATGATGTCTCCTCGTCACCCTAAACCATAGACCCTAAACTAAGACAAAACCCCCGCCTAAACTGAACACCGACTCGAACGCTTGACTGCAAGCAGGGAGGTTGACCAGGATTCGGAGCGGAGTAGCAACGCGAGTGAACGATCCATGGGAAATGCTTTAGGGCATGGGGGTTCAGGGTCCTGACAAGAAGCCCTAAACGGTTTCCGCTGACGGATTGTTCAGGTCGAAGATAAATGCGAAGGAACATCTGAAGCGAATAGCTGCCTTTCCTCGAGCTCGTGTGCATGGACCGATTGATTTTATGGAGGCTGGCTCCGCGTTGGCACCATCTGGTGCATCCTTGCCAGTACGCCAATACTTCAAAAATCAGTCGAGGCCAGGGGACAGTTGGACAGTTTCTGAGTAGGCCCGCATGCGTATACATCCACCCTAGCCCCACTTCCCATCTCGTGCCTGTCAGCAAGTTCATGGCATCTGTATCCCGAAGCCCTCAAGTGTCAACCCCGCCTACATCTTAAACCTGAGCCTCCTCTATGAACTGTGCCCCAAGCCATGAAACGCAGCTGTCACAAAAGACCAGCTTAGCACTGTGCTCCGAACCGGGGAGCATTGCAGCTCGGTGTGCCGCTGAACTTGAAACGTCGGTTTCGAGTTTAAGGTAGGGCGGGTCCCAAGAGGGTCCACAAATAAAAAGTGTGTGTATATATATATATGAATATGTTTTTGCATATGTATATGTTTTTGTATATGTATACGTTTATGTATATGTATATGTACATCATACTATTCTGGATTTAGTCCCCCTAACCATCATAAGGTTGCTCTGTTGGGCACCGAATTACCATAATGGTAGTGTATGTGGAACCTCTGGGGTCGTGAGGGTCTGAGGGGATGGTGTTTAGGGTAAAGCGCTTGGGGCTTAAAGCCAGATGGGGTGGGGCTCAGGGTCAGGGCTGCTGGATTGTGCGAGAGTAGAGGAAAGGGTGTGGTGTGCAGGGTTTGGGGCTTCCGCCCTAAACCCTAAACGAGGGCTTATTGGCAGGCGTTTTCGGTTTAGGGCTCGTAGGTCTCGAGATCTAGTGCTTGGGGTTTAGGGTAGAAGGTTTCGGTTTAGAGTTTAGGGTTTAGGGTTCAGGGTGGTGAAATGACAGACTTATGAAGACCCACACCCTGAATTCTTCGTGGCCTTGCAAAGCACAACACACACACACATCATGCACTCTCCCGGAAAAGCGAGACTTTAGACTGTAGGGTTTAGCGTTTAAGATGGTTTAGGACTCATTGGAAATTCCAAATTTTGTTATCATTAATTAGCCATTGTTTGGCCTTTAAATCTGTCAATCCATCCGAAAATATTTGGGCCGTCCCCCAGTACCTGGGCGGCAGCAGGGTGCTCGTGTCTCTGCATCCCGCCAGTACACGCGGTCCCGCCAGTACATGGGAGACGGCATGTGGTGTGCTCCTGAGTCCCGCCAGTATTTGGGTGAAGCAACTGGCTATCTCCAGGAACCCTCTGTGGGGTCTCCTGGTGGTCTTTTCGTCTGGTGGGCTGGCAGTCTCCTGATAATGGTGCTGGCGGTCGTGGTCGTAGTGGTCGTCGGTGGTCCTGATGCGTTTTGGATTGTCTTCGTCGTCGTGGTGCTCTACCAGCGCTTAGCGATCTTTGCAGTCAGAATCAGGGTCAGGTGTTCTTGTTTGTCCGGTTCAGGGGATACGGACCCTGCCCTAACTCGATAATCCCTCTAAGCCCTATTTTCCCAAACCAGCTAAACTCTCAATTGAATCTTGGGGGTGTGCGGGATCTTGGGTCAGGTTTGACACTTGAGACCAAAAATGGACAGAAACTTGTTCAGGGCCCGCGGAAAAGACTAGCATGGACAAAGAAGGTATCAGGCTGGCTCCTTCCCCCAGTGTTTTAACTACGGTTGAGGGATACCGGTGCCTAACTTCAGGCCTCGGTCACTGAAAAAGCCTTCACCCCGCCCCTAATCCTTGATTCCTAGCCCAGGGCCCGTTCGGCGCTTCGGAGTTTATGCTCCCTGTAAGGAGCCGAAGCCCTGGGTGGTCACACAGGGGCCTTCATACTTCTCATAGGATTTTGGGTTGGATTGTATTCGGGAACTTCGAGGAAGCGTGATTGAATTGTTCAGGCTGCTAGAAGTTTAGATTGCTCCTCATGCAAGGGTCGCGGCGCACATTTACCTGTGCACGACATTTGGTCAGATCATCAGCGTGTGCGATGTACTGACAGTCGTGCGGCAACTCAGGAGCCCTCCAGCTGTCAAGCATTCAGTTGGGGGTCCCTAAAATTCCGTACAAGCAGGATCCCTATCTAGGGCTAGGGAAACCCGACTCTTTTTCGGAACCTCCCTCTTGGAGGCTTCAGACCTTTGAGGGGCAGAGTCCGGGTTGGGGTCGAGGTGACAGAAGGCTAAGCTAGAATCGCCTCGAAGCTGAACTACCCGGCGAAAGCATGTGTTTTCATGCAGCCGACGGTCTGTCGGTCTTCGTTAGCCTGGATTAAACAACCCCTGTAGGCAAGATCCGTCACGAGTCAATTGGATCCGTGGCAAGGGTAGATGATGGGTGGCGGTCCACAAATACACCCCCAATATGGCTTTGGATTGAGGGTGTAGGCTTGGGGAAAAGCTAGAAAATGCGTCTCTGATCCACTGACAGTACAAGAACGCCTTAAACGCTAAACCCTTAACATCAAGCCCCCAAAATTTCAAAACCCTAAAAACGAAGCCCTAAACTTAAACCCTCTGGTAGCCTTGTGGCAACCCTTGAAAGATCCCTGAAACCTGCAACTCCGAAGCTAAAGCCTGCGAGCCTGCGAGACGACAACATGAGGCCCCAACGGGCTTTGATTGATGCTCTGTGTCTCCGCAGACTTTTCCCTTATTACTTCGGGGATATACCTTAAACTGTAATAGGAAACCTCAAATGATCTAAGGCATATTCCTTAATCAAGGGATACTGGAAGGTCTGGGTCTAAGCATTCTAAGCATCGACACCGAGGCACAAAACCTGAAGCTTAACAGCTGGGCCCTAAACCCCAAACCGTGGCTTTAGGTTCATACCCTAACCCTCAGGTACCTACTATATAGGGCCCTAAGGGCTCTAGTACCCTATATAGTCGGTACCTGGGGGGTTAGGGATAGGAGGGGTTCAGGCACCTAGGGGTCTAGTCCAAAGCAAGCAGAGAAGGGCTCCGGGAGCCTGTAAATCGCTGGAGCTTCAGAACCAATATGGGAGTTTCCGAAAATAAGGGGTACCTTGATTTGGGGTCCTTATAATTTTATAATAAGGAGCCTACCATTTAGTGTACTACATTAGGGTCCCCTATTTTCGGAAACCCCCCATATCAGAACGCCTTGCTGAGAGGACACTTGTGGATCCTCAGCAGCTGGTGTCCCAGTTTGATCCTGCGGTGGAGCGCTCAAACGCTACATGACTCCCTGGCTCTTAGTAGGGAATGGGGGAATGGATCCCTATAAAAGTCCCTTGAGGTCCCCTATAGTAGTCCCAAGAACCCATTCCCCCATTCCCTACTAAGAACAAGTCAGATGAGCTTGGGTTCAATTGCAAAACCCCTTCTACATAGGGGTCCTTGGTTTCTTTGTGCAAGACGACGTGTAGCCTAAACGGCGGAACCAAAGACGAGAACTAATCTGGCTCACTCGGGGAGCTGGGGTTGACGGGGCAAGAATTAGGGCGTACCGGGCTCTACGATCAAATTTCACAAAACAACAAGCAACATCTGCCAAGCTGAAATTACTTCTGGACGAAAGTTCGGTGTTAACCGTTGTCAGCATCACGAAAAATATCAATAATGGCAGCATAAGCATCCAAATCTCCATCAACGCAGGTGTCGCCCTGGTCATAAGTACATATGTACCTGCATAGTAGCGCGCGGGCTCGCTATAGCACATGCTACGTCTACCGCAATGGTGAAACTGCTAATGCTAGCGTTTGCAATCGGGTCGCCATGCTTCAATACCTCCAGGTCTCCGTGCAAACGTATCCAATCAAAACGCTCCTGTGCCGAACTTGTACCCGTTTCGTGTGATGGCAGCGATGTTGCGGACTCTCCGACTCTAGATTCTGGACTGCAACAACCCAGACCCCAAGCTAAATCCCGAATCCAGAACCTGAAAGCAGCAGACCTGGCTTCATGCTTCAGCCGCAACGTGAGTCGCCTGTAAGAAAGAGATCGCATCCTGGGCTGGTGAAGAGCACGCGCTTTGGGTTTAGGGGTGTATACAGAGTTTTAGGGGTTAGGCGGGCTAGGTGCTTGGGCATACTTTGGGGTGTAACATTGGTTATACCGTTCCTTTTCGAGAAGTGGGAGTTCATGCTTGAGGCTGCAGCGGCAAACGGTTCAACCTGAAACTGAAAGTGCGTGGACGGTCGAAAGTCTGCACCACGGTTTAGGGGTTATAGGGTTTAGGAGTTAGGATTTAGGGTATGCGTAATCCTGGACTTCCGAGAGAACTGAAGAGTAATCACACACTTGGGGCCATGCACCGGTTCTACTACGTACCGCGAAACAGTTACAGTTGACGTGCGCAGGCCGAAGTTAAAATTTCAAGAAACCAAACCTTCCAATATCCTTTAGTTAAGGAATTGACCCAAAATTATTGGAAGATCTGGGAAACTAAACCTTTCACAAAAACGCAACCAACGAAAACAACCTCAGGGTTTAGGGCTTAAGGCTTGGGGAACCTTAATGTTTGGGGTTTAGGACCCGGCGGGTATGACCTCTTGTTTGGCTCACCGGGGGGCGGGGGGGGGGGTGTCATGACCCCTGGAGGTGAACCCGAAACCCTAAACCCTAAATCCTAAACCCTGAACCTTAAACCCTAAAACCTAAAGCTGAACCCTAAACCCGAACATCGGGCAGAGGTCCTCAAGCCCCTCCCCAATGCCCTCTATCTTTCCATGAAACAACAACCTGGACTCTCTACAAGTTCTGAATTCCCAGAGACACTTTGCAACCAAGCAATCTCCGACGATTCTGGCGAGGAACCTGGATCTGCGGGTCCTGCAGCCACTTGCAAACTGGTCCGACACGGCTTCGGGCTGAGGGGTTCAAAGTTTAGGGTTCACGGTTTAAGTGTAGGTTTGTAGGGTTTCGGGCTTATAGAGCTTAGGGTCTGCATGGTTTAGAGTTTAGAGTTTCCAGGGCTTGGATGCTTCAGGGACTCAGGATCTATTCAGGCTTTACGAGTACCGATTACTCGGCGTAGGGTTGATGCTTTAGGGTGTGTAGGCTTTATCCGAAGGCTCCAGTGTGCAGAGGAAGTATTGGTTAAGAATTCACCACAGTTTTTGAGGGGCTGAATCTTCCTGCACATGGTTGTTTACCCACGCGCGTCAAGGCGCCTTTAACCTAAGAAGTTGAGTCGTCCCCTGAATCTGGCGCACATTCTTACCTCGGTGTCTTGCTGAACTGAACGAGATTCCAGAAAAACGCCCAAATTAAGAATCCGAGCGCTTACAATGTTGGGTTGACACGACTCCTTTTCAGGTCTTTCATAGGCTCTTATTATTGCTCGTTCCCAAGCTGGAGACCTCCAAAACCTCCGGATTAAAGAGTCTGAGGCCTCAGATTCTTAGCTCCGAGGGCTGCACACAAGCAGGTCCCAATTAGCGAACTTCCAAAGATGTTCTACAGGTTTCAGCGAGCTACAGAAAGAGGTGTAAGAATGCTTTGGCACAGTGGATTTGCGGACTCCTTGATGCCTCTGGTCCTTGGTTCAATCCCTGGCTAAGAATGTGCTAAGAATCTGAGCCTCCCTGAAGCCTGCAGAATGTTCAAACAGCAAGGAAATGCCAGATGAGCAGAGCTACGAATCTGAGACCCCCTGAACTGGCCCTACGAGATTCTTAAGCAGCGCTTCCGTGCGCTGTAGTTCCTCTTTGGGGTTACCCTATTTTATAGGATCCTAAAATATAAACCACAAAGCGGAACTACAGTGGAGCCCATTCATAAGTAGGGTGTATTTGCCTTTTGCCCTACTGGCCTTCCTCGGCTCTCCTTCAACAAACCCTGTCTGTGCCATACCATACCCTCAACCCTCAACCCTAAACCGTCAACCCTAAACCCTGAACCGTAAACGAATTTCCAACCCTATACCTTCAGCCGGGCATCCAACAACTCATGCTACAACACCCTACACTCAAACCCCAAACCTTAAGCCCTAAACCGTGAAAAACACGGGTCCAAGTCCGAATTCCCAAACCCAAAACTTGCACAAGTCGCCAGTAGTCAGCTACAATGAAGTGCTAGAACTACCCTAAACACAAGTACCCACATAGTTGTTGGGTGTAGGACCATGTGGAGAAGGTTTGGGGCACTCAGGGCTGGGCTAATTCGATCGAGGACCTCCTCACATTGGATGCTGAATGCGAAACACTAAACCGGATTGCACGTCTTCCTCGTGGAGCAATGTCCACGACTTGCTTGGTCCATCCTTGCGCTGCGGACCGCCTGCAGTTGTAGCTGGGGCTCAGATGTGGCTCGGAAAAAGGAGCTTGGGATTTAGGTGCGGGGCTTGCAGCTCAGGGTTGTGCTGCTTATGCGGCCGGGTACACCATAGGAAGTTGCCATCGGCAGATAAAGCACATCATATGTAGGCATGCAGAGCCAGGCAGACCGATGTAGGCACTCATGAAGCTGTTGAAAAGTGGATCGACAAAGACAAGGTCGAGGATTCGGGACTTGGGGTGGTTGGTAACGGATTTACATTTTAAGATTTACCTGAACCCTATAAAACCTACCTTTTAGGATTTATATAAGGGAAATCATGATAAGTAACCATTAACATGTAAGCGAAGTCGGATTAAGGCAGGGTTTAGGATTGGGATTTAAAGTGAGCGAGGGTGGCCAAGAGCTGCTCGGGGACGATTTGCACGACCTCAAATTTACAGAATGGCAAGATATCTAGGGGCTCATCAAACCCTCGATGTCCACTTTTCTGTGTTTATATCAATATCATATATCCGTGTCTATAATATCTACTATAAGACGAGAAAAAGCATTCCGTCAAGAATCCGATCATGAGGGTCCTTATGCATAAGACACCGGTATCCTGAGTTCTCGGTCATCAAGCATGCCGAAGATCAGGTCCGATAAATATTGAGAACACCCCCTTCCCTTTCATGGCAAGTAGAGTTGTTTAGGATTTAGGGTTTGGGATTTGGGGCTTTAGGGCTTTAGGGTTTCAGGGTTTAGGGTTCTGAACCCTAAACTGTTTCATAGCAGTTCAACAGTGACGCATTGAAACAAAAAAAGCCTTAAATAAGGAATATACCCTAAATAGGATCCCTAATACGATTTAAGGTAAAGTCCACCCTAAACCCTCAACCCTAAACCGTGGAGGCTCTGGGTTCAAAGACCGAGAGCCTCGAATCTGGCGGAGGGCATCACGGATCTCCCCATCACACGGCCTGAGCTTCTTTGCCAAGTGCGCGACACTTCGGGAATCTTTAGGGTTAAGGGTTTAGGCTTTAGAGCCTAGGGCTTAGGATGGTTTTGGGTTTTCAGGTGTAGAGCTCGGGATTTTAAGCCAAGGTTTGAGGTTAATGTCCACACTTGAGTTTCTAATGGACAAGTAAGGATGCATGGGGAAAGTCTCAACAGAAGCAGTACCAGACAACACTGCATGTTCTATCCTAGTTGAGTCATATACTATACACACTGTCCTCTTAGGAAATGCAGCTCTTCTTGTCCTTGTTCTCGCACCAAAAACTTCCAGCCTGATCCGTGTTTTTGGTTTTGGGGTGCTTAAAGGATGGGTTTCTGTTTTGGGGCGTAGGCTTTTGGGGCTTATAGGCTAACTTATAGGGTTTATGCAGGCCCTTTGCAGGAGGCTGCATGGACTCTGAGGCATTGTGCCAAACGGACAGCTGCTCGTTCGCCGTTGCCATACAATCGATGTGCCATCCAGATTCCCGTGCATAGATAGAACAGCATGCGTGCAATCCAATGTAATCAGCACACCCCACCTTCACGAGTCCAGCGAAGGCGACCCAGTGGGGCTTCCGGTGGGCCCAAGATCCATGCTTAATCCCTGCAGCCTTCTTGGCCTTCACGAAGTCGTACTCGTGCACGTCCAGGGAAACCATCTCTCGCCCCACCATCCGCAGTGAAGCACACATAAGATCGGAGCCTAAGCCCGAAACCCCAAATCCATAAACCCTAAACCGCCCGTGCAAAGGTGTTTTTTTTTTTCCGGGATTCGCCAGCTTTTGGATGTTCGGGAGACTTGTTAAGTGTTGGCCTGATTAACATTATCACCACATCTCAAGCACACCGCCGTGTGCCAAACACATGCCAGATGCTAAGTTATGTGCGTTTAGAGCTTGGGGTGTCAAGGGCCCTACAAAAGCTCAAATCCTCAACCATCAACCAGAGTACAGGTCCCTTTTTGCGGACGGGGAATGGTCTGAGGGTTTCCGAAAATAGGGGACCCTAATATAGTACCCAAAATAGTAGGATCCTTATTATAAGGACCCCAAAAATAAGGTACCCTAATTATCGGAAAGTCCCAATCCGGAAGCCGGGACAGTTCTTTCGTGGCTGCAACATGCCCCTGGCTCGGACAAACAGAAAGAGAGGATCTGCGCCTCCGCAGCTCCAGGCCCGCAAAATCCTAAACATCGCGAAACCCTTGCTTGCACTCAGTGCTCTCTTGTAGGGATGTCCCCCAAAACCCACCCCTGCAAACAAAACTCAAGTCGCATTTTGACATTACATAGCCCAAAGGGGGGCCTGCAAAAATCACAGAAACCGACGAGGCAAATGCAGCCTCTGTAAGGCGCTGACTTCATGCCCCAAGACCGGGTAGGTACCTCGTCATCGAAATGGTCGCGCTCCTTCGCATATAGGCCCTTGGATTCTAAAACACAATGTTTCAAGGCCCAGACATGTAGAGCTCTTTGCGGGGCAGAGGCCTTATCCAAAGGGATAGCTACATCTCTCCAACCTAAACCCTAAACTTGTCTAAACTTAAACCCTTAACCCAGAGAGCACGCACCAAAGGCCAGCTTCTGAGAACGTACTGTTTGAGCACTGGGAACCTTCGGGTAGCTGGACGAGGCTGCTGTCCCTGAGCTATGTCTCTCTGAAAGCTTAAGGGAGAGAAGATGCGCACACCGCATAAGTTGATAATAAGTTTAGGGTTTAGGGTTGTGGGTATAGCCGTCCTCACCAGCCGTGGCCACTGGGCATACATCTGGGTAGAGCTCCTGCGAGTTGCAACGCTTGTCTGTGAAGGAGAGGGGCCATTCCCCTCAGGGTTCAGGTATCCATGTCACCCGCACGTGCAAGAGTTTGGGACCCGTGTCCTATACACCAAACTGACGGTTCGAAGATCCGGCGTCGTCAACTGCCAGAATCCTGTCTTACTCAAAGCGTCCCTTTGCTGTCGGCTCGAAGGGCTTGGGCTTAGCTGTGGCCCCAAAAACAAAAAACCTACTTCTTGTCAGGGAACTACATGTTTCAAGCCACAATAAGGAGCCCTGAACGGGTATGCTTCTTCGGCTGCAGGTAGGGGCTTAGGTCTGGACCCCCGGGGTTGCCGCAAGATCTGGACTTGTGCTATCATGTCGTCCCCTTTACGGTATACTTCGACCTAAGTGTAAGGCGAGGTCACTGGAACGTGCTGATGCTGTACGGGTACCTGTAAGTCATACAGCGGCAGACATCTAGAATCTAGAATAACTCTAAGGCTCAAAATAGCCCAACAGCCTTTCATAGTAGGGTCTTTGGGCAGAAAGTTTTAAACATATGATTATGAGTGCTTAGAGTCGTAGAATAAGCGTCTCGACTGGGAATAGTACTGCAAAGCTGCTGCATTTGCGAGAAAGAGCGTTATAAGCCCGAACAATCCCACCAAAAACCCGCGAACTCCTGTTTAGGCTTTCGAGTATGGGGTTTAGGGCTAAGCCCGAACCCAATATCCCCAAATCCTAAACTCACTTTTCCACCCTCCGGCGATCCTCTGGGTTCGACTGGCCTTGCCCCAATTCCACCAGAGCTGCCTGTGCGGGACTGTGGAAGTGAGGATGTGTCTTTGGGGTGTAGAGGGAGGGCCTTAAATCCTAAGCTTTCAACCCTAAACCCTAAAGTCCTAAAGAGGGCCAGGGAGGTATGCTCCTTCCTTGGATTAGGATTGCTACTTAGGGTTTATATGGGGGCTGATGCTTAAGTTTAGACTTCAGGCATTGGTGCCTCTCAGAGTTTAATCCGCGGGTTCGGAGGCACCAAGGCCCAATTGGCGCCGCCGAAACCTGGAGGCCGGAGTTAGCTGAAACGCCGAGCCTTATCCCCCTCAACCCTGAAGCCCTAAACCCAGAACCCTACACAACCCCGACGCCCCACAGACCTGAAGCCCCCACACCCTAAAACACCCTGGCTTTACTATCGTTAGCTTGAAATGCTAGCCCTTATGTCCTCAACTCAAAAACCCTAAACAACCCCACATAAAACCATGAGCCTTCACGTCTTGATCCAGGGGCGTCACGTCCCAAGAACGAGTCGGTGGCTCGTACTGCTCCTGCGAACAACCATCGGGACTCAGGACAGCAATAACGATGTTTGAGAACCGTGACAATGATACCAGCGACAGGAAAAGCTGATAATCATAGTCATCCTGGAAATAACACTACTCAGAAGCCTGGTTGCCCATCGACTAGGCCACTTACCCTGTATAGCCATGCCGTACTGCCAAAACAAAGGTATCCGCAGTTCTAAGCGCTAAATCTCTGGAACCCTATAAACCCTGAAACTTTACAACAGCTTGCAATTTGTGCCAACATCGAAGGCATTATCAAGGCTCATAGTTCCGAAACAAGACCGTTTTAAAACTCTCGAGACGCCTCGGGCTGCAGGCCGGTGCCAGACAGCTTCGTAGCACATGTGTTCATTGGCACCTGCAAGGGCAAGAAGTCGTCCTGACAGCAAACTTGAGATGCAGGATTATATATGCAAGGTTTAAGGAAGATTTAAGATTCTGGCTGTAAAGTTTACGCAGGATGCAGCGTGTGGGCACGATAGGTCCTAGGGCAGAGAGTGAGATTCGGGCTTGGGGTTTGCAGTTTTGCTCTTGGGGCTTTCAGCACTGCCACTCAAGGTTCGGACGATTTAACTAGTCATCGTGTGCCGCTCTGGCTTTGGCTCAATAGTTATGGTGCATGCCATTGTTGCTCCTGGTGCTGTTGTTGTCGTCACCAAGATCAAACATTGATAGCAAATCCAACTAATTAATATGCAGGATTATACAATCACGACGAGCAAACAATCATTAAACAGAGCTGCTGGAGATAATACTGGCCCCCGTCACACAATAATATGCGGAGTCAATGCAAAGCATATAGGGGCCTCTGCAATTAGAGGACAACCAGTTTTGCGGATGTATGGTAGTATACGTGTGACTATATGTAAGGGGATACACGTCAGTAGAAACGTTTGTGTCCTTGCCACCATCATCACAAGCACTAAGACTGCTCAACAACACCACAGCCCCTTATAGCCAACTTAGTATCACTAACATTGATTCAATAAAACCTTGAACCAACTTCCGGAAGCATTATCGGTCCGATTCCGATTCTCGCGTTGAGCTGGGCATATAGTACTCGCAGGCCAAAGGTGCATCCGGAATACTCTCGAGGCCTGTGCGATACAACTCACCCAAACCCTAGGCCCAAAGGCAGTTCCGTGGTTTTGGCTTAACGAAATAAATACATATATAATTATATATATATGTATATATATATATACACGCACACACACAGAGATATATATATATACATATATATATATATGAGACCCTATACTTACCTCCCAAATAAGCCAGAAATTAAAAGGTTAAACATTCAGATTACTACTAAGCCATAAGTGCCCAACAAGTTTAAAGGTTGGGTATTGGAGAACCAAGTACACGGTAACCAGAAAAAAGAGCTACATTGGAGACTATAGGTACTATAATTGTCAACCCGATATCATACCCTGCACACTACACCACACCGTCAACCAAAACCATCCCTGACTCTTTAAAACCCAAGCCCTGAACAAACACCCCAGAAAGCCAAAGCCCTCAACACAACACCCAACCATTGATCCCGACAGGTCGGACTAATTTCATGCAACACTCCCTTCCAGTCCCTCCATTTCTATATTCAATTCTGTTAAGCATACCCGCCAACTACCTGTAGTCTCCATTGTAGCTCCGTTTTTTGTTAAACCGATTCCATTTTCAGGATCCTGTACAGGAGCCCCAAAAAGAACTGCAATGGAGACTATAGGTACCGTAAGGAATACTTGAAGGATCATGGGACTTAGTGAGTATGGTTATAAGCACCTGAATTGAGGCTATATTCTAAGTAACCATAAGTATAGGTACCTCATATTTGTTACCCCAGCTACTACCTCCCAGGATTCTTTTTACGTAAGGCCCCTCTTGTTCAACCTGCCGGCCTCTTCGGAGTCAGAGCCCTGCTCGGGAATCGACGCGCGCAGTGCCGCCATGGGTTTTCCGCCCCAGAAAAGGCCGTCGAGGGCAGAAAAGCAGCCAAAGGGCTGACCGAAGGCGGCGAAGGAGTTCTAGGCTCCCCACCCTAAGGCTCCTAAGAGGGTCTTGGCTTTCTTGGGGGAGGGTTGCGGCTTTGGGGGCCAGGGGTTTGGGATCTCACTACAAAGGTCCAGAAGCCTTTGCGTAGACTCGGGTCGACCTTGGGGCTTCGTGTATTGAAGGGATTCTTCGAGGTTTCGAAGGCTGTCTATAAGCGTTACGAGAGTGCTGAGTATAGTGGTATAGAGGGCTTAATGGTCGGAGTAATTAGGGTTGCAGGGTATATGATACTCTTGTTGTCACAAGCACGCCTGAGGAATGATAACACTAAGTACTTCGACTCCTATAATATAGGCCTGGAGGTTTGTCAGGGTCTCAGTTACGATTGAAGTTTTAAGGGGTTCAGGCTTCGTGCTTCATACAGGGTGCAGTCAAGTCAGTCTGTAAACATAAATACGTGTGCATATGTATATGTATATATATATATAAGACTGCATAAATAAATACATACATACATACATGCATGCATGCATGCCTGCATGCATACATACACACAAACACATACACACATGCAAGAAGATTTGCAGGCGTATATATGCAAATATACACAGCAACAGACTGAACCCGCCTCGAATACTCGACCTTCGTACCGTAGAGGGGTACTGTTCATAAGAGAAGCCCTTAACTTTCACGCGACTAAGCTAACGCAACTACTATCGGGTCAGGCGGCTTAGCGAGTTATGAGTTTTGAGTTACGAGGAGTGATAAATTCATTCCCCCACCTCTGCTTATGACCCTTTTATACCAACTCCCCTGAGCCTCCAGGGTTCAGGGTTTAGGGTAGCCTCCACCTTGCGGACCCAATGACCCCTATAGGTAGGGGCCCTATACCCTTATACGATGAATCCCTACATGGTATATCAAGCTTCATCGTTTTAGAGCTCATTTCGTCCTTGAGGCAAGGACACATCCCTCCAATCCCTAAGCCCTAAACTCTAAACCCCTCAACCCTAAACCCTAAACCCCTAAACCCTAAACCCTAAACCCCTAACCCCTAAACCCTAAACCCCTCCAAGCCCCCGCACCGGCACTGAGGGTCTCAAGGCGCTGGAAAGCCTCCACTCGGGCAGCGGCCTTACCTTGGGTTTAGGGTTTGGGGTTTAGGGTTTAGGGGTTAGGGTTTAGGGTTTAGGGGTTTGGGGTTTAGGGTTTAGGGTTTAGGGCCGTTTAGGTTTTAGGGTTTAGGGGTGAGACGTGAGCGCTTGAGTCAACGCTCGAGGAGGCACGCTTGGAGGTGTAGTGTCTCGACATATAGGGTATGTATATGTACATGTACATGTGCATATACATACATACATACATACATACATACATACATACATACATGATGCAGGGCTGCCGCACCCCCCCCCCCCCCCCCCCCCCCC
>CAJNJA010009970.1:0-11373 GCA_905231915.1 Symbiodinium necroappetens | reverse complement strand
ATATACAATCCTTCCCAAGTGTCACCTGAAGGCACTACTTTCCCATAGGCGAGACGCTCGTGTGGCCGCATGCAGTTCGCCTCCTCTAAGATGGCTTCGTGAGTGGCTTGCGCAATGCAGACTCCGTTTAAGTCTCCCATGGGCACGGTTTTCAACCCCAAAAAATACTTACGACCCTCAGATGCCCCATACTTCACAAGCTGCTCACCTGGCAACGGGTTGCCCACTGCGTTCCGGCAAACCCAGGCGTGCCTGTGCTTAAGCAAGTGAAAATAATTGGAGATATCGTCCCCCGAGCCTCTGACAGACTCGCCGTCGTGCAAAATCAGCTGACACAACAGACACCCTTGGGGCAACTCGGCCCACTCAAGCCTATCCTCAGTGCAGTTCTGGGGGCGTCTATCAGTGATGATCCTATCTGTCTCGGGCTTATGGGGCACGGCGAAGAAACCCGCTGTGACAGGCTTTCCTGCAGCATCTTTAAGGACATGCTCTTCAGGGATTAGGAGGGCTAAGTTCCTATCCAGAAGCTCTCTTGCAAAAACCACTTCGTCTGCCGCTCGCACTAAATGGCACGCCTTGGGCCGCTTGCAGAACTCTTCATGCGGCAGGGGCACTCGCTCGCTTATCTGCGAAAACTGCTCCAACTTCTCACCGCGGAGATGTTTTGCAGGGTCAATGACGGCCCCTTTCTCAGGCAGACTGATCCTTCCAAGGACTACTGGACGGGCAACCTTGGCGAGCTCAGACAGCGGTAAAAAACTGTGTGAGGATTCTGATGCACGTGCATGTTGCAGGTGTTCAAGCACTGAAGCAACGCCTCGATTTGGGCTGTCATCAACCTTCACTCGACAGAAGCGCCAGATTTCATTGAACAAATTAAGAGCATGCTTATCATGGATTGGTAACCACGCTGCTTGGGCACAGCGACGTGCTGCGCTCCGGCAGGCTTGGGGGCTAACAGGGCAACCGACTTCGAAGTAGTTAAACAGACCCCAAACAACCTCAACCCAATCCCTGGCTAGCAGCATGCCTCGTCTTCGCTTACGGTTCTCCGACACTAAAGAGAGAACTGTGGTCACTTCCATGACAGGCAGCGGCGACGGGAACAAACCTTGCAAACAGTTCTTGGACGTCTTACTGCGTCCGGGCCCAGACTTCCGGGAAAAAGCTTTTAGCATCCGCAGAAACCTACTGAAGGCTCCTCGCGACTGCCAAGCTTGCACTAAAAAACTTTCTAACGAGCCCGCGGCTGTCTCAGCGGGCTTGGTGGGTGAGCAGTTGCTGCTCAGCTCGTCGGGGCTCCGGCTCCACCGGTGCCCCTGCCTCTGCCTCGGCCCTTTGGGGGCCGCCAGACTTTGTCGCTCTTGTCGGCACCCTCGGCTTCCTCCTCCTCTTCGTCTTTTGGCTTCCAGGACAGCTGCTTCGACCTCTTCTCTAAGTCCTGCACCGCACGCAAGTAGTCCGCGGCGGCCTCCAGGTCCTGGGCCTCGCCGCCCCACTTCTTGCGGGCCAACGGGTCTTTGAGCGTCGTGATGAGCCATCCCAACTCCCAGTTTCCTCCGTCGAGAGCTGTTTGGTGCAGACACCGCAGAGTCAAAACAGTCATCAAGGCCGCGCCCTCTGGATCGTCGTTCAGGAGCTTCTTGAGAATGTGGGAAGCTAGGTGGTGCATGCGATACAAGCCCTTCTGTCTGCCGAAGGGGATACGCTTTGTGTAATCCCACAGGTTGTACGGGGTTTCGTCTACCCCCAGCTCTTCCTCGACTTCGGCGATGTAGCGCTTCACATGCCTCATTGGCTTCCTCCACATCCTCGTGGAGTTCTTTCTGTACCTGGCGAGGGCCCGTGCAGAACCGCGCAAGCCCTTGTCCTGACCGCCGCTGCTCGCGGAACTGCTGCTTGAGGAGGCTCGCCTGTGGCTCTTCTTTTTCCGGCTGTGTCGCTTCTTGGAGCTGTCCTTGTCGCTGGCAAGGATGTGCTGCAGCGCGATGGCCTGCAAAGGGTCCACATTTCCGCCCTTCTTTCCAACCAACTGCATCAGGTCCCTGACTTCGAAGCTGGCTTTGGCTGGCACGTCGCTGGAACTGCTGTCTCCGCTCTCCTCTACACCCTTTTTGGCAAACACAGCGTACTTCGTCTTCGCTCGTCTTTCGCGAGCCTTCCGCACGCTTGCGGTCTTGTCGACGCTGCCACCAGAGACGGGCTTGTTCTGCTTCGACCTCTCGAGAAGCTTTGCTAAGAAGGCGTCTGTCTCCGGATCGTCCACGTCCGGATTGCTTGAACTGCTCTCCTCGTCGTCTTCTACCAGAACTCGCCCAGAGGAATGCGCTCCGGCTGGATGCGTCTCCTCCAGCTCCTCCGATGCCGTGGCGAACATGGCATCTTGGTCTGCAGCTGTCAACAAACTGCGGCCCCTCTCTAACAGCATCTCGCGATTCTGTTCCAAGGCCAGGTAACCATCCGGCGGCTCTTCTGATCGAACTTGCTTCTGCATTCCTTCTACCAGAACGTAGTGCCTGTCGCCCACTTCGTAGGTGTTGACTTTGCCTTTCAATCCAGCCAGTTCCGCTTGGTCTGCTCTGGCCATCATGATCCACCCACTTCGGGCCTTCTTCAGCACAAGACACTGCCGCCATCGTGGCTCTTTGAAGCCCTCCCCCAGGAGCAGAAAGCTTCTGGGGGTGCCCGTAAAACTTCCAGCCATGGCCGCAAGAGGCCTACACGACTGCTGTACTTGAGGCTGCGTTTCGGGGCGGCAGACATCTCGACTCAAAGCTGAGGTTTCCATGCAATGCGATGCAGAGTTCTGAAGCGCTTCGCTGGCTGAGAGCCGACATGCCTGGTCTGGGAGCCCGGCATCTAGAAAGGCACCCAATGTCGAACGATCCGTGGAGATCTGTTGATCCTCCACGTCCAAGTTTTCATCACGAGGCAAGGCGGCCCAAGGTGCCGGACCTCGGAGTCCTCATCGCGGTAGTGTGCCACGAGCTCCTCCGAGCACAACTGCGGAGCACTGCGGAGCACTGCGGAGCACTGCGGAGCACTGCGGAGCACTGAAAAGGGCGGTGGAAAGGGCCCGGGGTCTTGTCTGGGGCACTCCTCCAGGTCCTTCTCGTTCAGCTCGTCCTGCAGCCTCAATAAGGCTCTTTGCTGAAAGCTCTGCACGGGATTTGTTGAGATGTCGAGATGGCGACTTAAGCAGAAGTTGCTGGTCAAATGCATTTCCCAAGACGATATAATCCTGCGCGACTAAGAGCCCACTGGCGGAAAGGCATTTGGAGGACAGCACGACGTCAAGCTGAAGCATAACTGTGTTCTCGACAGGAACTTGATACCCACCAGCTCAGCAGCTAAGTGTTGAAGTGAATCTTTCGCGCGAGCGGTGTCTCCCCGAGAAGGTCCTCCGCCTCGTCTTTCACCACACAGCTGTGCACATGGGATCCAGGTCCTGAAGCAGCACGACTAGCGGTGCCCAATGCCTAAGCCTTCCTAAGCCCGTCTGCCCAGAAATCACAATTCCAGCAAGCGCAAGCCCGACTGTCCCTCGTCGGAGGACACCACAGGAGCCCACGCAGTCCGCAATATCTGCGATGTTCGACTTGGAAGGTCAGCTCGACGCGCGGGTCTCGAAGGGCAAGCGTGAAGGCCTTGCGACGGCCTGCACCACAGCCGTGGGTCCCAGCAAGGCGACGTCAAGGCCGAGACCTGTGCTCGATTGACATCCCCCACTGTACAGACGCGCTTACTCGAAAGCCAAGTCAGCAGGCTGACTTGCTCCTTGACAGAGCTTCTGAAACTTTGCACCTGCAGAAGCTTAAACCACGGCTAGGAACCGCAAGTGCCAGAACGGGCAAGTGCAATCGTGCAGGCATGGCAGGAGAGCCAGATCCCACTTGTTGGGGACTGCTGGCTGCTGGTCAACGTGGGCAACAGCTGGCTGAGCCGAAACACTCACATACCTGTGGGAGCGAGGGTGCAAACACGCGTGGCATCTCCCGTATCCAACGATTGAAACACAGATTCCCAACCCGTGGTGAAGGCTCAAATTGTTGACCCACAGCAAACCTTCAGTGGCCTCGTCAGCGTGTTTGGGCTCGATGGGGCCGCGGAAGAGAACATCACCTAGTGAGCTCGTACAGCGCTGGGAAAACCCGTTTCCAACTGATGCTGGCAAGACAAACCCCGTCCGTCCCCTCCACGGTAACGGCGAGGGCTGTTGAAGAAGCCGCACGGAAGTATTTAAGCACTGCGCTCATGCGAGCAATGTCGTCAAGGAAGACGAATCGCTGCCTGCTCAGTGCACTCTAGAAAACGCAGCGCTCTCGGTCAACCTTGACGGCAAACCACCCTCTCCTCACCCTTGTGATTACGGAAGACTCCCTTGAGACCCCTTACAAAAAACCTGCAAGGCACAGCAGCATCTTGGGCACCACAATCCCGCAGGGGCTCCCGGCCAGCGCAACACCGACTCCTTGCTGCGGCGAAGCGCGGCGCAGTCCAGGAGCGGTCCGAAGTCGGCTGGCACGGAAGAGCCGAGTTGGAGAGGAGCAGAGGACAGGCGTCAGTTCCTGTCTGCCTCACTCTGCACTTTTCACACCGGGATCCACACCCGGGTCGGCATCGGCAGCTTCTGCCACGAGCTCCTCGACCTGCCGGCTTTGGCAGCGGTAAGCAGGCAGAAGCTTCAGAAGTGACACCTTGCAACCCCCCGCGGCTGCGCATCTCCGTCCTCGGAGAGGAGCTGGGCCCGGTAGCGCTGCACGCGCTCGGCACGGGTGCCCTGCCATGGCGCCAAACCACCTCCGGCAGGGCGGGAGTCTGACTCTAGCTGCCTCAGACCGTAGCGCTTCCAAAAACACGAGTAGCCCGAAAAACTCCAGATGGGGTGCTGGAGGTCCAGGATCAGGATCCGTTGCTCTGCGTGTCAGCTCGGATATCTTGGCAATGGCTTCGGCTTAGGTGCCGGGTTGGACGTTGGACTTGAAATTTCCCTACCCTGGCTGCGCGACGCCCGATCAATCTGAGCAAGGGGCTATCTGGTGGAAGCCAGTAGTGCTGCGCGAACTGTACAAGAAAGGCCTGCAGATTCCGAGAGCCGCTTGCCGTCAGGTCTGCATGGGCTCTCCAGAACCAGACCGATGCTTCTGGAAAAGAAGATGCTGTCGACGGCAACAGGTGTGGATCGGTTCTCACCGGAGCTTTGCTCGTCCCCTGCCTCCTGCTCCTCGGGGCTGAGCACACACTGTCGCAGCGGGGACCGCGAGCGCTCGTCTTTGCGGCGCCTCGGGCAGGAACCGAAACCTTCAACGGAGCGCAATGGCACCTGGAAGATGTGCGACTAGCTGAAGCTAATCCTGATTCGAGAACCCTGTAAAAACGGCTGAGCGCTTGTGCACGATATCAGATTTCTACAAATAGGGAGTCGTATGCCACTTAGACTTAAAAGCCAGCACAAGTCACTGTGCATCATCAACTGCACAACCTGTCTGAGGCTGACACATGGCTCGAGAAGTCCGTGCACAACATGCGGCACAGGCTTTGGCCTGCAGGGCGCACAAACTGTCGCAAGCCAAAGAGTGGCGTCCACCATAATCATCCCGGAATGCCTCGTTCGAGGACTGAGCCGAAGGTGCAGCCAAGCTCGGTCCCGGAAAGCGTGCAGGGCACCGTCTTCAAGGCTCAGTGACAGCGTGCTGTCGGGAAGTCTGCTGTGGGTCAGGGCTACATGGCTGGGAGCAAAGTCGGGCTGAGCTGCATTGATTCATCATGTGGATGCTTCGGGCCAGCAATTCTGATGATGGAATTGACGCGGTCTGTTGCTCTCGTGGCGACGCCTATCTCGAGAAAGCGAAGCTGGAAGCAGAGTGGCTGAGCATGATTCTGACAGCAGTAGCCTGAAACCACCCTGCCTGCAGGAAGCATGCACTTGCACAACTCTGTAGAGTGTACGTAGACTCCAATCAGCTCATGAGCAAAACCAGAGCAATTCAAGTGGAGCTCCAATGCCTCACGCCAATGCCGACCAAATACAATATCCAGGTCCACATAGTCCAAGCGATTTGCCAGCACTAGAGCCCGGATGTACCTCTTGTACTGACAGACATCCTCTGATATGGTTTGTCACGTTGTGCTAAAGTAGCTGCTAAAGTGTCTTCGAAAGCTTCGCTGAGAACCGATTGGAAGTGGGGACAACTTCGGAGCTCCAAATCTGAGAATTGAGATTGAGCTTGGTGATCTGCGAGTTTGTCTGATGCGGCCGGCTACGATTATGACTATGAGAGGTCCTACAGGCCTGGCCCGGTTGATGCTCACGCTTGATGAATCTCAACGCATAGCTGTGCACCAGCAGCTCATAAAGACAAGACGCTGTAACAGAGAACTGTCTTCAAAGTGAACAAATTCGCGGCTGTTTGACTTTTCGGGGTTTCCGGTGCTTTCACGAGCGTTTGGCTCAACCCCTCGTGTCAACGGGCACTCCAACTTTGGCATGCGGCTATGTTGAATCGATCGTTTGCACGTATGATGACTCATCTCTTGGCAGTAGCCACGCAAGCAGAGAAGCTCTGAGTCAACCAGGATCCCGGGCTCTCTGACCGCCTCCGTGTTTTCGAAGGCGACACGAGGCTCACGCTGCTCAAAGATCCGAATCACCTGCAGGGTGCCGCTGCATGCTTCAAGCTCAGGGAGGGGGGAGGGAGCAGCGGGATCTTGCTGCACATCGCCTCCGCCCGACTTGCATTGGTAAACTAGTACTAGTAGCTCTGCCTGCTGGGGATCGAAATGATTCACAGCCCGCAAGAGCTCTGCCAGGCCTCAGAGCTTCAGAGCTTGAGCAGCGTACTCAAAGTATTTGGATCTCTGCGATGCCGGGGGCGAAAGCGAATTAATCTTAGCACAGCCTAGGAGCGCCGAGGATTGTCAGGATCAGACTCCAGAGACCTCGCCAAGCCGAAGAAGGAAAGCTATGCTTCGAAGGCATGAGCATGGCATGAGCATGGCATGACCCCGTCATGTCCAAGACGTTGCTCCGACAAGATGAAGTTCAACAGATGGCTGACAAAATTGTGCACTTCACCACACTCCATTCTGTAGGCACGGCCTCTGCAGCTGGCCGGCTTTCCGCCGCCACCTCAAAAAAGCAAGAAAAGCAGATACAGCTCGGCCTATGCAGTGCGCAAGTCTTACGCAAAAGGTCTAGTTCGTAAACAAATGATTTGGAAACACACTCTGAGGGTGTAAATGAGCCGTTGTGGTAAATCTGCACAACATTGTTAAACAGGAGCACGGCTTCAAACCCCGAACCCTTACAGGTTCAGGAAAACTGAAAACACATACATTGTTGGTAAGCACCAGGTGTTGAATCCGCGGCTTCAATGTGGAATAGCAATATTGTGAAACTGATTCGTACAGTACAGATTGATCTCAAGTGCAGCCGGTGCTGGCTTCCTCATCACAACCTTGTAACCCTCCTGCTGACACTACCCGACTAGCACGAAGTCATACGAAGTCTGAAACGGTACATACCGGGGCCCACACGCCGTTGTTCGCACGCCGTCTGCAGACGAGCTGGAATCCTTGGCTTCGTCAGCACAGCGAACAACGACAAGCGCGAAGTCGAAGCTTCAAGTTGCTTGCTGCTTCGCCTTCGGTTGGAGGCAAGCACGCTTCAGTTTAAGTCTAATGTTGAAGGCCTGCAGCACAGCAAGAAGCAAGCAAGCCTCATCTGACCTCTCAAAAACCTTGAATCACCGACTCGAGCGGCAGGCAAGTCCAAGTAGTCATGCCTTACTGAGCCTGGGGACCAGATTGAATCTTTCAAGGATTTTGGGCTTGTTACAATCGAAATTTGCGCAACTTCATGCTGCAAGCTCTGAACCTAGCCCCGAACTGAGCTCCCTTCCCCAGAAAAGTATCGCCGCCGTGGTCCAAGGTTAGCGGCCTCAGGCACGCAAAAGCTCTGCTGCGGCGCTAGATGGTTGGACGCCATGTCATGGAGAGCAGTTTGAACGATGTGTCTGCAAGCTCCTTCATGCAGTCACGGGCAGGGTGCTGCTTCAAACCTTGCCTCAAAAAAATGTCCAAGCTCGCGGCGGTCACTGCACAAGGTGTCGAGCATGGCAAAGCTACAACAGCAGGCCTTGGTGCACAAGTCATCCCGTGTATCCTCCGGCATCATGTGTCAAGGGACCTACGAACTCAACTTGCAAACAAAGCGTGCGAACTGCAACCCTTCTGGAATGTTTCTGTGAAACTCCCGGCAAGGAGGCCGACGATATTCGCTGCCATCGCAAACAGCTCGCTGCCCGAGCAGCCTCGGCTTCAGCAATCGTGTTGGACTTGTGACCCACGACATGACCCACGACGACTGAAGAACTCTTGCTGCCCCCTGCTACTAAGAATGCTGTTCCACAGAATTCTAACTTTCGTTCTGGGTCTGTGGCCGAACGCGCTGTCTGCGGACAAAACGCAGCCATCACCTCCCACGCAGCACGTACACATGGAACGGCGAGCATATCAAGCTAGCAATGACATTTAAACATTTCTACAAAAAGCACATTAAACCAACGCTTCCCATCCAAAACCTCCTGATTGCCACTTTTTTGCCATTCAGACCGGCCTAAGCACCGGCCACATGCACCAAAGCCAGCCAAAGCTGCACGTAATGGTCTTTACGCTTGCTTCGTCATATGAATATTGAAAGATCGACATCAGGGTGTAAATCCAAGATCTCCACACTCACAGATGCAACACTTAAACGAATGACGTCGCTCTTTGGGTCGCATGCAACGCGAAGAGATGTTGCCAATTCTGAGATTTGCACACTGCACTGTCCGATACCATCCATGTAATACTTTACCAGATCAAGTTCATGATATTCTGTGTAGGACTGTTCGACCGAATGCTTCTGCCATGAGCCTGAAATTGCGAAACTCAAACACTGGCATGAATGAAAGTTTCCTTTCATATGCTCTCTGACAGTCACGTCCAAGCCTCAATGTTTTCCGTCCACGCGCGTATTCCCTTCATAGCCATAGAAATGCGTTCACATTTTCTGAATTTCCCACACAACAAGAAATTTCTGGCCATGGGAGCTTGATCCAGGGCAATTGCGGTCTTTGTTGCACAGGCGCTTGGTACACGGATTGCAAAAGCATTCATTCAATCAGCCGTGCTTTTGTGCAAGTGCCATGAATCCAAAAAATATTCGTGGTCGATTTGTTTTCAAGTGCACCGTCGCTTCCACCCCCGGAAACGCGCGATCTACAATATTTGGCATTGGTAGTTGGTAGCTTACGTGAACTTTCCTGTATCAAAGCCACTTTTTCCTAGCGAAGAACATTTTCGAATGCATGAAAGAAGGAAAAATATGACCTTTGGATCGTGCGCTCATCTCGATCGAGTTGCCGACAAAGCGTTAGCACACTGGGGGGATGGCAACAAGCTCCCATCATGGCAATACATTTTTTCAGATGTAGTGAACGATCGGTGCAACAACAACAACAACAGCAACAACAACAACAACAACCGCAGCAAGTAGCTACAGTAGCATTCGTGGTTCAATGATTCATTGAACCATTGAAACATTCATTCATTCGCTCATTCGTGCTCTTTCATTTCACTTCATGTCATTTCATTTCATTTCACTTCATTTCACACAGTGATTCATTCATTGACTCATTCCTTCATTCGTTCCTTCATTCCTTCATTCCTTCCTGCCTTTTTTCTTTTATTCATTCATTCATTCGCTTGTTCATTCATTTGTCCTTTCGTTCGTTCATGCACCCATTCATTCATTCACTCACATTCATTCATTCATGCGTTCATTCGTTCATTTATTCACTGATTCAATGACTCATGGGTTCATGGATTCAATGATTCGTGGATTCATGGAATCACGCATTCATGGATTCATGGATTCATTGATTCATGGGTTCATTGATAAAAGGAAGCCCTGGATGGCAAATGTAACTGAGATTGAATTTGAAATTCAGCCTTGCTTCATCCTCCAACCACCTGCCAGCAAAGGTACAACTGCACCCAAAATAGCTTTTGTGATTAAACTTCGCGTACATCCTTGCAGCGCATACAATGTTGGGAAATTTAGAATCTGCCCAAAAGCACACAACCTAACGACATTTGCAATGCACCAGCTTCCAGTCTGGGCATGCAAACTTGAACCTCAATCAAACAAAAGGTTTTCAGGGTAGCTTTTGGGTTGAGACTTTCGGACTTGAAGTGTAAAGTTTCAAAGTTTATTGAATTGGAGCTTTAGGGAGGGTCTTTGGTTTAGGGTTTTGTCTTCAAGGCATTCAAGGTTGAGGGTTTTAGACGTGGGTTTCAACCTTCCACAGGGTTCAGGTTTCAAGGATTTCACGGCTTATTCTCCGATGCAAAGACAGCACGAATGCAAGAATAAAGGAACCCGGCAAAGGTGCCACCATTTCACCATGAACCCAATGCGGAAACACTTGTATTTTTATAGAAACATTGCAATGGCATACCCTATGAACCACTGTGCATCCGAAACCCCACACCCTGAACCCGAGAGTCGCGTAGTCAACTACGTGCATACCGGCCGCGGACCGCACCACTGAGTTTTGTGATGTGTCAGACGTGGCATTGTTTCGTGCTTGGGACATGAATCCGGTTTAACTTCCGGCTCAACCCGTCTTATCAACTTCGATTCGACCCAAAGATCAAACCGGCAAATTATCCACAATCCAAATCCAACACCCCACAAAACCTAAACTGCACAACCGCAATCCCTAAACAAAACTCATAACTGCAATCCCACAGCCGCTTTGGATGAAAGGATCCAAAAGTACTCGGAGAACTTGCAGTGAGTCATCGCGAAGAAACCACCCAAAAAAGTGCTTTGTTTCATCTTGTGAAGCAGTCAAAGGCTTCGCTGACTACAGGGCGGGAAGCACAGCATGTCTGACAACTCCTGGCTCCGAATTGAAGCAAAACTGAGCAACAGCAAGCAAGCATAAAGTCTCAACGCGCCCTTCAATGGAGCGAAACAACGTCAGGAGTTGAAATCTCTCTCCCTCTCGCGTTCTTGTGCTTTGCTCCCTTCCATTGAAGGGCCGGTTGCGACTTTATGGTTTCCTGTTTGCACGAAGAAAACATGTTCCAAATGTATACGTGTGCTTAGCAATGACATATAGCATGTCCCCTGCACAAGAATGACACAGTATGGTCCACAAAAGTGTGCTTTCCAACAAGAACTGCCATGCAAAAAAAACAAGCTCTAGCCCTGCAGTGCACCGCACGTGCACGTTTTTATAAGCTATTTTCTTCCAACTTCAGAATTTTTTTCGAGCTTTCTGCGGAGTCGAAAATGGCTGGTTTTGTGCGCTTATCGCT
>CAJNJA010009969.1:0-14478 GCA_905231915.1 Symbiodinium necroappetens | reverse complement strand
AAACCCTAAACCCTAAACCCTAAACCCTAAACCCTAAACCCTAAACCCTAAACCCTAAACCCTAAACTCAAGGCTTAGGCCGCCCACCTCCGTGGGTGGGCGGCGCTTAAGCCCCTCGACCTCGATGGCGCAGAGCGATCCAACACGCGTGCCCGCCTCTCCACGGTGGGGACGGTAGCCCTCGAGACCAGTACTGGTCCCTATTGAAGTAAAAACCCTAAACGAAGTATGAAGAAAAGGAGAAACACATGGAACGAGTTTAGAGTTTCGAGCTAAACCCTAAAAGGACTAAGTTTGGGTGGTTTGGCCGCCTCAGACGGCCTGGGGTGGGAGAGAAAAGAGAAAGCCCTCCATAGTCGGGCTCCAGCGGCGAATCGTCATGCTACGATGCACTCGAAGTTGCATTAAACGACGTTTGGCCGTTTTCGGCCACATGCCCCTAGACCCGAAAATCATTCCCACCCCTAGGCACAAACGCCCAAACCCTAAACCAGAAACGCTGCAGAAGACCCACGGGACGTGGACGCCTGAGCTGCAGCTTAGCAGCCATGGCAGTGGACACAAATGGCCATGGACCCGACACTTGGTGACGGCTTGGTGGTCTTACTTGGAGGGTCGGGGGACTTAGACTAGACTTATAAGTATCCCAAGAGACCCTTCCTAATTAGGGTTATGGTGTTTATGAGTCTAGAAAATAACTACCTACTAAGTCCCCCGACCCTCCATGTAGGGGTGGGAGGTAATCGGGGAACCCAACACATAGCCTTTAAACCCGGAAGTCTAAACTTCAGACCTCGTCTGAACCTTCCATTTAGGGTGTAGGGTTTAGGTATGATATGTCACAACTATGATCGTTTAGGGTTTTTCGGGTGTTGTTAGGGTGTAGGGTTCGGATAAAATGTGTCAAAACTGTGATAATTTAGGTCATTTCGGGCTTACTTCATGTGTTACAGGAGTCTCTTCACTAACCTTACGAAACCCTTAACGAAGGCCCCTTTGGAACCCGTATATAGAACCCCTCCTAGAACCTAGTAAGGTTCTTATAGGACTCGTGTAGAATCCTTATGGGGCCGTTTAGTTTTTGGAACAGCCCTTAACGGCACCCTTCGAAGAACCTGTAAATGTACGCTTAGAGGAACCCTTTTTCCGTCAGCAGAAAGCCGAAAAACCTAGACCCTTACAGGGAACGCCCATAAAACCTTTGAGAACCCCTCTATAAAACTCCATGCTACCATCTAGAACCCCGAGAAAACCTTATAAAACCCTTTGAATCCCTATAACTATGAATCCCTTCAGAACCCTCGTGTAAAACCACATTACAACCCTAGAGGACCATAAGAAACCCTACAAAACCCCCAAGAAGCCTGTGCCTCCGAGGAGAGTCCCGATCAGCTTCTCGAGATGCTTCCCTTTGAGCTTCCGCAGAAGGCGGGTTTGTTCGGGTTCAGGGTTTAGGGCTTCGGGTTTAGAGTTTGGGGTCTTGGGTTTCGGGTTTAGGGTTTGGGGTTCGGGGCTGCTAGACTTCGGCTTGCCTACAGTCTCCATTGCAGTTCCTCTTTGGGGTTAGCCTCGGGATTCTAAATATATGACTGGTTAGGCCATGGAGTTCGGCCTCAGGGGCTTCACGTCTAGAGTTTCGGTTTTAGGGGTTGGGGGTTTCGGAGCTTTTAGATTTCGGCTGAGGTTTAGGGCTTCGGGTGTCAAGTTTAGGTTTGGGGATGAGGGTTCTGGGTTTGGGTTGGGGCTTAGGGTTGTGGGGTTTGGTGTTATTCACACTGTATTGAGGGTGGAGGGTGGAGAATCTCGGGTACTTCATGATGTAAGCAGTGTTGCAAAGCTCTAACTCTTTCTTTTCAGGTCTGGGTTGAGGAAGTCGTCGAGTCTCCATTGTAGTTCCTTTTTGGGGTTACCGTTTAGGGTTCTCAATACCTAATTGGTCAAACCGAATAATTGAACTACATTCACGGTTCAGGGCTCATGTCAAGATCTATAGGGCATAAGGCTTAGGGCCAGGGTGTGCGTGTTCGGAGGACCTTGAAAACACCCTAAGTGTGAACCCGCAAGCTCTGGTAAGGCTTCGGCTGTGAGCTTGCGACGTAGGAATTGAGCTTCGAATTCGGGTGAAGTTGTGGGTGACCTTCTAACCCAGACCCCTGGGAGGATCGACAAAGCAGATCCCTTAAGAGGGTTCCTATCAAGTACCCTTTAGCACGGTTGATGATATAAATCCTGCATAATCCCATAACAAGGAATGTACCATAATTCCCATAGTTTAGGGTCCTTAAAGGCAATGCAGAATTTATATCATCAACAGTAATTCATAAACCCTGCACCTTGAAGCCATAAGCCCCATAGACTCGAAACCGCCTCAGCACCAGGACCCCCCCCGCCCCAACCCCAGGATCTATATCATCAACCCTAAACCCTAAACCCTAAACCCTAAACCCTAAACCCTACACCCTACAGAGTTCCAGAGTCTGGCATCTTTGGGCTCTACTTTCCAGAGCCTCCCAGGGCCCGTACTGCCCAGAGACCCCACCTCTCGGATTTAGGGTTTAGGGTTTGGGGTTTAGGGTTTGGGTTTAGGGTTTAGGATTTAGGATTTTCGGGTTTAGGGTTAGCTGCCTCAAGACGTAAGCGGCCTCCTCTAAAGTACCCATAAGATCCTAAACCCTGCCAAGATAGTCGCGCAGGATCCCAAATTAGGGGTTCTTTTTGCTGGATCCTGCCCGACGAGTTGGTTCTTGGAGGGTCGGGGGACTTAGTAAGTAGGTAACAAGTAGACCCTAAAAGGGGTCCTAATTGGGGTTATGATACTTATAAGTCTAGAAAATAACTACTTACTAAGTCCCCCGACCCTCCAAGTTGAACATGAATGAAGGCACGTCCCTTCAGCTACAGAGGGATCCTTAACAAGACAGTCAGCTGAAAGTCCCCGCATAGTCCCGAGAAGCATATAGTGCAAACCAAAACCTTGAGTTGAATATGAACGCCCTGATATGGTAGAAGCTTGTGCAGAGCCTTGAAACGAAACTTGAAAGAAAACCCTAAACCCTAAACCCTAAACCCTAAAACCCTAAACCCTCAAACCGTATTATGAGGATTCAGGCCCCTCGTACTATTGCCTAAGTGATAGGTATCGGAGTTTTCGGATTTGTGGTTAACTGCAGTTTAGGGTTTAGGGCATAGGAGGGCCGAAGTACGAAGTTCTGTATGACCTTTTGGCCAGACTCCCTGAAGGATGCAACCAAAAAATACCCCTGCAAACAGGCATCCTACTGATACATGGGCTTTGCGGGTGTTCTATTTTTAGATCTTCCGGGGGAGGTCTGCGCATGACCCTCAGCTATCAGAGTAGTTGCATGGTGCTTACGGTTACCTTAGCCCTAAACCCCTACAGCCCTTACGAGTATATATAGCATATCTCAACCGGTAAGTGGCCCAATACAGTGGTAGGGTTTCACGGTTTCACGGTCCCACAAACCATTCAGAATATGGAACGTGGGATCCAAAACCCCACTATTTGGGTACTTGGACCTTCTCAGTAAACCCTTATTCCTGACACACTACATCCTAAACCCGAAACCCTAACAGCCTAAATCCTAAACCCTAAACCCTAACGCGCAAAAATTCCTAACACCCTAAGTCCTAACACGCAAAATTCCTCACCCCCTAAATCCTAACACGCAAAATCCTAACACCCGAAACCCCAAACCCTAAACCCGGACACGCAAAATCCTAACACCCTAAACCCTAAGCCTTGAGCCGCAGGCTCACCGGAAGCAAAGGAAGGTCACGGAATGGCCCGGCCCTCACCTCTCTGATTTGGGTGCCCTTCTGCTCTAGGGTTTAGGGTTCAGGGGGGGTTTAGGGTTTAGGGTTTAGGGATTAGGGTTTAGGGTTTAGGGATTAGGGTTTAGGGTTTAGGGTTCAGGGTTTAGGGTTTGGGGTTTAGGGGTGCATGGGCAAGATGACAGGTTTTTCTACAGGGCCTGTAGGTTTTTACCTGTCTTCATAAGTAAGGTGTTTTGTTTTTTTTCTGGGTTGCTGTTTTATAGGGTCTTGTCGGGCGGTATAGGCTTTTTAGACACTCCGGGTACGGGTTCGCTCCAAATCAGACGGATTTTGCGAAAAGCATGGGTTTATCGATGCATGCGCATTCTGCTCACACCGACCGATCTTCGCACTCACATATGCCGGTTGTATCTATCTACATACCTATGTATGTTTGTATCTCGTATCTGTGTGATGTAATGTGACCTCCTGATTAGTACCCCCCCAAACAACCTGGAATCCGGAATAGTGTTGGTGTCTTTTTTTTCTGAAGTTGCGGACTTGTTTGGAGGGGGGGGGGGTCGAACTTGTAGTACAGTAGTACAGTAGTAGTACAGTAGTAGTACAGTAGTACAGTAGTACAGTACAGTAGTAGTACAGTTTTTGTCTCTCCTCTTCCAGGGCGTCAGTTTGTAGTAACAGTGTCTATTTCCTTAAACCTCTAGAAATAGTAAAGGCCGGACGGGATTTAGCACTATTGAGGGGTCTAGATCATCTTTATTATCCTGTGCAGGGCCGAGTTTCGCTATTGAGGGGGCCTTCCACTATTGTGTCCAGAGGGCCGGGTTTCGCTCTATTGAGGGGGCCTTTATTAATCGCGAGGTAACATTACGTATCTATACGTCTCTATGCATGTATCCACGTATCTATGTTTGCATGCCTGCATGCCTTATGCGTGTGTGTGTGTGTGCTGTGTTTAAAGATATCTCAGGCTTGCGGTTTCTGAACCGTGCTGTAGCCTCTAAAGAGTTTAGGACTTATAGTAGAAGCCCAAAAGTTGGAAACCCAATAGCCTCAATCCTTAAGAGTAATGTATAAGGAATCCCAGCACTATTTGTCCTTAATCCGGTTTCCAACTTATTCGAGTTTACTATAAGGGGAAGAGTTACGGGTTCATCCCAACTGCCCCATATTATTACCCTACTAAATGCTCGGATATTTAAGGACCACGAAAACTCTGTCAAGGGGCACTTTGGAGGGAGGCTGATAGGTTTTAGGGCTTTAGGGCCTAGGGCTTTAGGATGTAGGGTTTAGGGCTTAGGGCTTTCGGGTCCCGGGTTTAGGTCATAGTTGAAAGTCTCAAATTTTTTTAACCCACAAAGCTGGTCCTTCTAGCAGATGTTGCCGATGAATCATTGGGCAGCCTCGAGGGAACCCCAATATCCCCTAAACCCTCTAAACCCTCTAAACCCTTAAACCCTTAAACCCCAAACCCTAAACCCCGAAACCCTAAACCTTAAACCGTAAGACCCTAAATTAAACCCTAAATCGTAAGACCCGACAGAACTCTCGGGATGCTGGGACTGCGATTAAACCACATTTTACACCTCGCGCCCTAGACTCCAAACCCCAAACCAACCTCAAACCAATCCTGAACTAAACCCTCAGCTCTAAACCTAAGCCCTAAGGCCCTAAACCCTAGCCAAGCCCTAAACACCAAACTCCTAAATGTTGCTTAAAGTTTTAAACCCTCACACTCTGATGCCGTAAACCTCAACACCGGACCTTCCCAGACCCCCGGATCTGGAAAGTAGATCCCCTAATATGGGGGGGTCCTTAAAGGGCTCCTAAAGGGATCTATAGGGCTTCTATGGTTTCTATACGGGTTTAGGGTTGAGGATCTAGAAAGTAGATCCCTAATTTGGGACCCGAACTACTAAAGGGTACTGTATAAGAACCCGTTTGAGGGATCTACTTTTGGATCCTCCCAGGGGTCTGGGTAAGGCCCTTATAATAGCCCCAAGCCCAAAACCCCAAACCCTGAACCCTAAAACCCTAAGCCCTAAACCATAATCAGATCCCTTAAAGGAGCCCTTAAATGGAGCCCCGGTATAATTGTGGGGTCAAGATCTGAGAGTTTCAACTCTGACCTAAACCCGAAACTCTAAACCCTAAACCCAAAACTCTAAAGCCTGGAGCCCAACACTCGGACCTTGAGACCGACACAACCCAAGGCCGCAGTTGCCAGAAAATGTGGCCTCTGCCAAGCTACGGCCTCTTGCGCCGCTCAGCAGGTCCCCGCCGGGTTATCCGGTGATATTTTCTGGGTAGTTCTCTAAATTAGGGTCCCTTTTAGGTCCCTAATATAGTACGGCACCCTTATAAAAAGGACCCTAAAAGGGACCCTAATTTAGAGAACTACCCTTCTCTGGGGCAGTAGAGTGGTGATATTTTCTCTGGGGCAGTAGAGTTCAGGGGTTTAGTGTTTAGGATTAATATGGCTTCGGGTTTCGGGTTTAAGGTTTATTTCGTTGAAGCTTTGATTCAGTACAGTTGCTGCTGCCCTCAACCCAACAATGTACTTGATGACCGAGTGCTTGGACCCTTCGTCGTCAAGATTATGTAGAGAATCCAAGGATTTAGAGCGTGTATTTTACATGATTTTGGGGTGATTACAAGTCGCCCTACGGGTCCGTGCACCCAAATAGTATATACTTTGGCCCCCAAGTACCTCTGTAGGGACTACTTTCAGGCCAAAGTATATACTATTTGGGTACATGGCCCCTTAGGGTAGGATAGCCGTGACTATCAAGTCCCCGGATCAGCACTCTCGGAAGGATGCATGATGTGGAAAGCTGGTCTCCACGCGTACTGCGCGCATCCATCAACAAAGGCCGGAATATGACACGCCACATGTTCGACAGGGAAAGGGAAGAAACCAACATATGCGAAATACTCAATTGCAAAAGTGATGTTTCCCCCATGGAGGCGCTAATAACAGATTCTGCGATATGGGGATTTGATTCTGGCCCTGTTCAAGGCTCTTATGAAAGAACGCTGTCCGTCTGGGTAAGGCTGGCGGTAGCTCACATAAGCCGCTTTTGGTGGATGCTTTTAAAAGGAGGGAGGAGGAGTTTGCTGTTTGCTTCTGAGTTCCGTCCTAACCGGTTCCCGTGCCAACTTCACACCACGGAGCTTCGAGACTGTACGGTTTAGGGTTTAGGGTTTAGGTGTACCAGAGCAGACACAGCTGCTTGCTTGGTCTTTCATGCTTCCTCCTCTCTTCAATCAGGGCCTTTCCAGTATTACGGGAAAATCTAGAACGTAGATCCCTGAAGAGGGTTCCTATACAGTACCCCTAAACCCCAAGCCCTGAACCCGAAGCCCGAAACCCTATCCCAGGGGTCTGGAGATGGTTCGTCGCATGACCCACCGGTTTAGAGTTTAGAGCTTATGGTAAGCCCCAAAAAGTCAGAAAACCGGATGAAGGGCAATTGGTGCTGAGATTCCCTCTATACATTACTATTAAGGATTGCAGGCTTTTTGGGGTTTCCAACTTTTGGGCTTCTACTGTGGGGTTTCAGAGTCTTAGGGTTTGGGGTTTAGGGTTGAGGGAGCCGAAGACAACTTGTGGCCAAGTTAAGGTTAAGTTTGTCGTCGTGAAATCGGGGCGCATCCACAACAAGAAGCTTCCCGCGCGAGGGGTTCTAAATCCTCGCTTGCCCCCTCCGGAGTTTAAGTCTAGTGCCATTCTTCTGGGACAAAGTGCACCTACACGACTTCTCCCTGTTGGGAGTTTCATGGCTAGCTCAGTCGTATACTGAAGAGTTTTTTGGTAGCTAGGGACACACGCCACCCTAAACCCTAAACCCTATAAACCTTATACGTTGATGCCAGGTAAGTTGGAGATCTACGAGGACGGCACAAGGCACCAAAAAGAACCGGGACTGTGAACCGGCAGCCCGAGAATCCCTAAACCCTACACCGTAAACCCTGAGCCCTTAACTCGAAGCGTCTTTATGGCTAGGACCCTGTATCGCGAAACATAAGGTAAACACAGAAAAGTACTATATTGAAGCGTCTATGTGGATTTACGGTTCTACTTTAAACCCACCAGAACCTACTTTTTTGTAGGGTCCCTATACATCCTATATTAGGGTATATACTAGGAAACTACAAGAAAGTGGGTTTAAGGTAGGGTTTATGGGCTTGGGCCTGGCCTTGTGGGTTTACGGGTTCAGGGATTAGGTTCTTAGGAATCAGGATTTAGGGTTTAGGGTTAATTTAAGGGTCTATTAGGGTGTTGATCGCTTTAGTTGCGACCCTCCCAGCATGCAGGTGCTTGTGAGTAGGTTTAGGGTCCAAGATGGCTTTACTGCTCATAGGAGTCATGCTGTGTTTTTCTTATCATAAAACTCTTGGGCCTTGGAGATTTATAAGAATATTACGTTTAAAGGGCGGCTAGGATGGCTTAGGGTTCCTGGCCCAAACTTCAGTGCCTGAAAGTTCGGCTTGGGGTTTAGGGGGGCGAGGGGTTTAGGGTTTAGGATTTAGGGTTCAGGGTTTAGTTTAGGGTTTAGCGTTCAGGCTTTAGTTAGGGTTCCTTTAAGGAATCTATAAGCAGGAGTGTGGAGTTTGTCTTAGGCTGAGGGTTTAGGTCAGCACCACAGCTGCCTTTTGAAAGGAAGCCTTTTTCCGTCGTTGAGCTCTTTTGGGCGCGCTGCTTGATGGCAGTTCAGTTGGTTCCACCACTGATGTTTCTAGGATGTCGGAGCTTATTTACCGCTGTTTTCTGCATGGGGTAGCTGCAGAAAGATAGACCCTAAACCCAAACCCTAAGCCTAAACCCTGAACCCCTAAACCCTAAACCCCTAAATCCCTAAACCCTAAACCCCTAGACCCTAAACCCTAAATCCCTAAACCCCAAAACCACTAAATCCCTAAACCCTAAACCCCTGAATCCCTAAGCCCTAAAGATCATGATCTACTTCACTTACTTGGGCCTGGAAGCCTTATAGGCCCTCATTGAATAAAACCTGAGACGTCTCCATGAAACGAAAATCCTCTCCAATGCCTTGACAGAGGGTTTAGGGTTCAGGGTTTAGGGTTTAGGCTGTAGGGCTTAGGGTTTAGGGTTTAGGGGTTTAGGGGTTTCGGGTTTGGGGGTTCGGGGTTTAGGGTGTAGTCTTACAGGCTTGTGGTGCCTCCTGGAACCGAAGTTTCAAGCCTCACGCAACCCTAAACTTTAGTACCTTACCAAAGCCTTAAAGCTTCGCAAAACCCTTACACTCCTAGCTTGCGAGGGTATACCCAGAGAGCCCAACACCTCTTCAATAAGGAATATACCTTAAATTATGGGGGCCTTAATATTATGATTTAAGACATATTCCTGAATTAAGGGGTATTGGGCTCGCTGGGTCTCGCAGCCTTAGCAAGAAAGGTTTCGAGCTTCCTAGGCCCAACGTAAGGGTTTTGGGTTTTAGGGTTCAGGGTTTGGGGTTTAGGGTTTAGGGTTTCGGATTTGTTGTTGGTTTTTCGGCCTTTTGGCGGCAGGCTTGTGACATGATGTTCAGCATTTTAACAAGCTTCGGAGTTTCTGGAACCGATCCGGAGACCCCGCACGAGAAAGGAAGGTTATTTCGTGAAAGCGAGACTTCGAGTTGAGCCCCAAATCGATAAGCCCCCAATGTCAGAATTATAGCCACGCCCAAACCCTAAACCCCTAAACCCCAAACCCTAAGCCCTAAACCCCTAACCCCTAAACCCTAAGCCCTAAACCCCAAGCCCTACACCCCAAACGTGAGAACTAGAGCCCAAACTGTCAACCCGAAGCCCGCACGCTGAAATCCAAATCGCAAGCCCCACCGCCTGAACAGAAAGATGCATGGACAACTTTGGGTTTAGGGTTTAGGGTTTAGGGTTTGTGGTTTGGGGTTTGTGGCTTAGGGTTTAGGGTTTAGGGATCAGGGTTTAGGGTTTAGGGTTTAGGGTTTAGGGTTTGGGGTTTGTGGCTTAGGGTTTAGGGTTTAGGGTTTAGGGTTTAGGTCAGAAGTAGCCCCCGCCCCCTCACCCCCGAAAACGCCTCCTTGAAAGCCGACACCCTACACCCTAAACCCGAAACCCTACAACGAAACTCTGCCCGAGGGGTTTCCTCGGGCGCTCCGAGCGGTTCTACAAGCCTTTCGGCACCGTTTCAGTGACTTCCGGTTTTAGGCGGTGTAGCTTGGGGTAGAGGGTTTATGGTGTTTAGGGGTCTTGGGTTTAGGGGTTTAAGGTTTAGGGTTTAGGGTTTAGGGTTTAGGGCCTAACTACCAATATGGATCGTTCCCTGAAGGGTTCCTTGGTATAACCCGTCTTACGAATCATACTATAACATACCCCCCCAAGCTACATTCTAACGGTTAAGCCCTATGTTTTGGTTCGCAGATTAGGGTGAGTACCGAAGGTTCAAAGAGTGTAAGATTTACTGTTCAGTGTGTACTTCAAGGACCATGTAACTTAGTATGCTTAGTAAAGAGGTTGAGCAATGAGGTCAACCATAGTGATAACTACGTATAACCCCAATTGCGATACTCACATTAGTTTACTTACCAAGTCCCATGCTCCTCCAAGTAGGGTTAAGTTCACCCTAAACCCTAAACTCTTTCGACAGTCCTCATGCTTGCCCCATCACAGGATCTGGTGCCTCTGGATTTAGGCTTCGGGCTCTGGGTTCGTTTAGGATGTTGAGATTTAGTTTTGGGTTCCCTAAACCCTAAACCCCTGAAGCCTAAACCTCTAACTCCTGAACCCTAAACGGCCCTAAACCCTAAACCCTAAACCCAAACCATCCCAAATCCTAAGCCCCATATCGACCCTTAAGCTTTTAGTTGCCTATGTCGTTTAGGCTTTACTGATTCGGTGTTTCGTTTTCTTCGGCCACAGCGTTTTCTGCAGGGCATCGTGGGCAAGTGTAGAGCCCGAATAGCGTGCAAGGCAAATCTCCGTGTTTAGGATTCAGGGCCTCTTTACTGGAGGGGTGGGGGGTAGTATCTGGGCCTAATCAGTAGTATGCAACGTAGTGTCTTAGGATTCCGCCGCATAGTTATAACATGATACACCACGACCCTATTCTATTCATTAGGGGCGGGGTGGCTGTCTAAGAGGCCGCCGAGAATTTGGAGCTCATCCATGGTTTCCCAAGAGCTCAGCACGGCCCCGGCAGCATGGAGCTCGAGAAGGCGGCTGCGAACGGCGACCCAAGCGGCTAGCCGAAGGTACCGCCGCAAGTCCTCCCCGACTTTCTGTGCATATTGGTTCTGTCGGCGACTTCCGCCGGGAATCAGAGGGGCGAGGATCCCGTGGGAGACACAGAAGCTCCGCCGCCTCGCCGGCTGGTGCGCCCACCCATGCTCCTCGCCGGACTGCCCTTATGCACACGAGGTCGCCGATGAACTCGCCGAGGGGCATGGCGACGGATCCATCGTCAAGAATGGTTGCAAAAGCGTGGGAAGAAACCCTAAACCCTAAACACGTTCTTTGGCTGACCCTGCACAGCAGCACTGTCTCCACCAAACCGATCAGTACCCCAGGTCACGACCGATCCGTCGCCAAGAATGGCAGCAAATGCCCATTCAAACCCATAGCTCAAGAGTTAAAGAGAATCTTTAAAAACAGCCTTCTGCTCAACCACAACAAATGTAATATTGCATTTGCTTGACAGGTCTCTTACTTTTCTAAACCCTAAACCCTTTCTAGAGTGCAGAGCATAGGCTAGAGGAGGTCGTCGTAGAGCGTTTCAGCCTGTCAGACACCTTTGGTCTCTTCCTACCCTTAGGGTTTAGGGATTAGGGTTTGGGGTTTCGGGTTTAGGGAATAGTGAATCCCAGAAAGTTGGAACATGGTTTAGGGATGATTAGTGCCAGGATCCCTAATACTTTAGTGTAGGGATGCTTAGTGCTACGATCCCTTATACTTTAGCTTGCGGGCATGAGGATACTCATGTTCCAACTTTCTGACTTCCACTGAAACGCTAAACCCTAAACCCTAAATCCTAAATCCTAAACCGAAACCCTAAACCCTAAACCCTGAACCCTAAACCCTAAACCCTAAACCGAGACCCTAAACCCTAAATCCTGAACCCTAAACCCTAAAATGCAAGTGCTCCGAGCCTGGAACCTATGACCCTACATACTCCAGACCCAGACCCCTGAAAGGATCTGGAAAGCAGATCCCGTAATGGGGTTCCTATGAAGTACCCTTAGCAGTTTAGTTTAGTTTAGGGTTTAGGGGCCATTATAGGAGCCTTAATTTTAATAATTACCTATACGAGTTTGGGGGCTCCTTATTGTAGTTATACCAGAAGAACATACCCCCCAAAACCCTATCCTCATTATTGAGGCTTCTACGTTAGAGCTTGAGATTGAGTCGTTGCAGGGATGGTGCAGACCGAAAACAGGGGGTTGCACGTGTTCTGAGAAGGTTGCTCTACTATGAGATCCCTGATCCTTCATGTTGGGGCTGTTGGGTTAAGTCCCAAAGCCCTGAATAAATCCTAAACCCTAAACCCTATCAAGCCCTACAACCCCCAGCTTACGATTTAGAGTTTAGGGTGTGGCGTTTAGGGTTTGGTTGTGGAGCTACCAGCGGCGCAGTTGAGTTGCATCATGCAAAGCATGACCCAACAGCCGCATTTCGTGGTAAACAAGGCAAAACATCCCAAAAGGACTCAACTCATCAGAGATTCGGGATTAGGGTTGCCGGGGGCGGGCTGCTTCTCGGAAACACTGACATGCATCTAGCAACGGCGCAGTCTGCATTGGTTTAGGAGGCTTTTCGTGTCGGTAAGTGCTCTCTTTCGCGCGGGGGCGCTCACAATCCCAAACCTCCAACGCGAAAGCTCCGTCTAACTCAGAAATCCATGGCAGATTTCCCGCAGCTCTGGTCGAATTCGGTACAAAACCCAGAATCCCTAAACAGGCAGCTCATATCAACTGAGGGAGGCAGACATGATGCTCGGCTGTTTCATTTCCTCTGCATTGCTGTTTCAGGGTCCCCTAAGCAGGTTCAGAGTCATCGGGCTATAGTAGAAGCCCAAAAGTTGGAAACCCCATAGCCTCAATCCTAAAGAGTATACTATAGGGAATCCCAGCACTATTTGACCTTAATCCGGTTTCCAACTTTTGGGGGTTTACATTAGGGGGTTGAGGGTGTAGGAATGCTTAGTACCCAGGATTTGGGATTTTGATGGTTTTGGGGTTCAGTTTCGTATTCCAGCGTGTTCAGGAAAATTTCGACGAACACTGGCAAGCCCCAAACGCGACGTAACCCTAAACCCTAAACCCTAAAGCCCTAAACCCTAAACCAGTAAACCAAACCCGGAATCCAATCCCGAGCCGTTAACTTCAGACCCCCAAGGACTACCAGGTTCCCCAGTACGGTTGATGATATAAACCCTTAGCATTACGTTAAGGACCCTGGACGATGGGAATGATGGTATATTCCTTATTATGGATAGTGCAGGATTTCTATCATCAACCGTAGTACCCTGTTGCCCTTTTATCGGGGCTTCGTTTAAGGGCTCCTTATTGGGTTCTATAAGAGATCTTTTGGGGTTTGAGCCCCTTTGCCCTTCTCTTGCTGGGATTCTTACAACCAAATATGGGTAGTTCCCTAAATTAGCGCCCCTTTTAGGTCCCCCAATATCGTACGGCACCCTTCTAAAAAGGACCCTAAAGGGGACCCCAATCTAGAGAACCACCCAAATCGCAGGAAAAGGGCAGGGGACCCTTAAATGCTAAGGGGCTACTGGGGAACCGAGACTTTTCTCCAAAGCTTCGATCCGGATTCCTGCTTCTGAAGAGGCCAAAACGATTTTAGGGTTTAGGGTTTAGTCGAGGACTTTTCAGGTGGGTTGTTACCGTTATAGGAGCCTTATAGAAGGTCTATATACCTTATAGAAGCCTTATAGAAGCCCTATATACCCTAAACTCCCAACCTGTAGTTTCCGTTAATTTAGGGTCTAGGGATAGCATATCAAGCGTTATCCCTGCGAAGCAGAAGCCGCAGCCAAGGATCATCCTTGTCAAACCGCCCCTGCCTTGGTTTCAGGGTTGGACGGCAAACCCTAAACCCTAAACCCTAAACCCCTCAACCCTAAACCCTAAACCCTAAACCCTGAACCCTAAACCCTAACCCCTCAACCCTAAACCCTAAACCCCAGTTTAGGGTTCAATCAGGAGTTGGGGCCTTGGGTGTCAGATTCTCGCGTTTCAGGGGTTTGCTTTTGCGCGCATGCTAGATTTCCCTGGATCCCTTAGTTATGGGATATACCTTACTGAAATGTAGTAGGACAACTGCTATGATTTGAGGCTAAGTAAGCAATACACTTTTAAATTGTAGTAGGACCCCTAAAATGATTAAGCGTATTCCCTTAATCAAGCAACATACCTTAAGTATATTCGTAGGGCAACTAATGTGATTTGAGGTATACCTGTGGCCCAAAAAGACCTACCTTTTTCATGGAACTATTACAGAGACCATAATAAGAATACTAAGGGACCCCCCAAAAAGTAGGTCTTTTCGGCTACACCCTAAACCCTAAACCCTAAACCTTAAACCACCCTGAACCCTAAACCCTAAACCCTGAACCCTAAACCCTAAACCACCCTGAACCCTAAACCCTAAACCCTAAACCCTAAACCCTAAACCTTAAACCACCCTGAA
>CAJNJA010009968.1:0-14274 GCA_905231915.1 Symbiodinium necroappetens | reverse complement strand
GGGGGGGGGGGGGGGGGTTAAGTATGTATACTCTTACTCATGTACCTATTTACAGATAATTAGTTAATTAAATACATTTACTTCATTAATCAATCAACTAACAATTCACGTAGTTGACTAATTAATGACTTAATGAAGTGTTGAAATATTTCAACAGTTAGTTGACTATCCGACTAGTTAGTAAGGTAACTAGTTAGTCACTTAGACTTAAGTAATGAACGAACTAAATGAATGATGAACGACTTCGTTAGATAGTGAATGAACTAATAGTTACTTAATTAATTGATTCCTCTATTGCCTTATGTTCCATTTACTTGTTTGTTTATGTGTGTAGGTATGTGTGCAGTGCGTTGTCTCTGTATCTATTTATATCGTTTGTCTATTTGTTCATTTATCTACTCACTTATTTGTGTGTTTGTGCTTTTGTAAGTATACACATACATATGCAGGTCTGTCTGTCTTTCCGGCCGTCCATCCATCCGTCCGTATCTGTATGTATGTATGTATGTACGTGCAGTTCTCCTGTAGAAGCAAAAGCCTAACCTCTCCTTGAGCATATTGAAAGGATCCAACCCAGAAGGTCCGAGTTCCCAAATAGCAGGGTTTTATGTTCCAAAATCCATACTCTGAATGGTTTTTGGACCTTGAAACCCTACTATTTGGGTACTTGGACTCTTAGGGCAATAATTTCGCAGGGATCTAAACCCGTAGCTCCAGTGCAGACGTGTCTCCTCTTTCACCATCAGGGCAGGAATTGCCTGCCGGGGGGTTGTTGGCTTTAAATTTGAGCTTGTGGGAGCCGTGCTGACTCTGAACATGTCAGTAGTTGAATTAGAACAAGACGTTGGGGTGCTCTTTGACAAATATGCAGTGGCAGCACAAGCAGAGAACTCCACCACCTCCATCCCCAAACCCCCAAAGTCTCAAAAGTCTCAAATTCCGAGATCATGAACAAGAGTTCAACTATCCAAACAAGCAGACACCTCCTGCTTCGAAGATGAACTTGAGGACGAAGATAATATAAACTAGAGTCTAGATAATCTAGATTTCCGGGTGTAGGTGCAGGGTGTAGGCTCTGTCCATGTCCAACTGTGTGGAACATCATAACCTTCGAGGTATCTTTTTGGACTGCATCGGCATCTCGTCAAAGCGATGCTGTGAAGGCTTGAGACAAAGACGGACAGAACAATCCCTTTGTAGAAGACACTCTCTGTCTCGGGGAAAAGGTAAGCTACACTACACACCATGCGCGCAGTATTCGAAATCCACCGTTCCGCGAAAACTGAGGCCGTTTGCCTGCCTCCTGAAGCAGTCTGAGCGTGCTGGTGCAAAGGTCACCTCGGATCCGAGATTTAGTTATGGCAGTGTATGTCTTCGGATTGTGGGGCACATGCCGCTACTACGGTTGATGGTATAAATCCTGCATGACCCATAAGAGGGAGTATACCATAATTCCCATAGTTTAGGATCCTTAAGGTAATGCAGGATTTATATCATCAACCGTATCAGAGGACTCCAACTTCAAAACTTCGGCGGATACCCCCGGAAATTTGAACCCCAAACCACCCAAAACCCAAAGCCTAAAGCCGGCGACAGGGCACAGGCTTCAATGAAGGCCTTCTTCGTGCACTGAAGGTCCTCGGTGTGCAGCTGCATCGGGAGCTAAGAATAAGGGGCTGAGACTGCGAGCTATGGGATTCCGCATCCAGTGCTTCGGGGCTTCGAGTCTCGGAGTCGGGGTTTTAGGGATTTAGCGATTTAGGGGTTTACATAGGAGCTTAGGGTTTCGGGTTTCGGGGAGGAGTCGGGCTTGAGGGTTCAGGATGCTTATAGGGCTTAGGGATCCGGGGTTAGGTTTAGGAAATAATAGGGGTTTAGGGTTTAGGGTGTAGAGTCCAGGGTTTAGGGTGCAGGGTCTAGGGTGTAGGGTTCGTAGGGGGGGGGCTCCCGAACTTTTGTGAAGCGAAGCAGGTGAGCGTCGCGGTGGTAGCCGCTGCCCAGGCCAATGATGGTCTCCTGACGGGTTTTGAGGCAATGAGACTACGTTCGGCTTTTTGGGGGTTTGAGGGCAAGAAGCCCTAAATCCCAAACCTTTTTGGTTTTAGGGTTTAGGGCTTGCCGGGTTGCATGGCTTAGGGTTTGGGAGTTTGGTTTAGGGTTTTCAGGTTTGGGATTGCTGTCCTTGCTGTTGACCAGGGGTTTATAGGGTTTAGGGTAGCAATGAATAGCTGCCTTATGCGATTTGTTGCTGTGCGGCCGTCCCTGCGAAGCATTAGAGTATTCGGTCCGAGCATCAGCCTCACGAAAACTTGGAAAGACTCTCCGTGCTGCGACCGCTGCTGCAGATTCGCTATTTTATCCGGCTGGTTCTCATCGTACTGCCACTGGTTTGCCTTACTGCAACCGTAAGTAAGTATCATGTAGCAAAAAGGCCTTATGAACACCGTATAGAACCTCATAGAATCGACAGGCTTGGGATTCAGGGTTTAGGTTTGGGGGCTTCTGGGCTTGAGGGTGCTTCGGATTACGTTGAGGGTCGTTGGGCTTAGCACCAGATGTTCCTTCACCGCAAGCCGGCACTGGATCCTGCCTATAGTATCCATTGTAGTTCCTCTTTTTTGGTCTAACCAAATCTATATCAAGGATCCTACCAAGTAACCCAAAAAAGGAACTACAATGGAGACTATAGGTGGTTTATTTAAAGCTACAGTCACAAGCCACGTGCCTGGATCTGCATCTGGAGAGAGCCAAACACCTGCAGACCAGGCTCAGGGCGGACACACTGTCAAAATGAGTGGTTTAGGGTTTAGGGCTTAGGGTTTAGGGTTTAGGGGTGCAGATAGTGACACACATATGCAGGTCATGCACCCAGGAATATTGAATAATGACTGCATATGCATGGACATGTGTGTTCTTTTGCATACTACATACTAATCGTGTGTAGTTCGTGGCTTATCAGGCAAGCCACTATTCATATCCACTTTTAAATATTGGTAGAGTTGTTGCCTTGTTGCATTCAGAGATGAAGAAATATCTCCAGCTGGTAGGGCAAGTGGCTGTGGAAATTGCTGTATCAAGAACACATCAGCAATAATCAATAACGATAAGACTGATGGTGACGACGACCACGATGATGAAAGCTTGTGCCCTAAACCCTAAGCCCAAAACTCCAACCCTAAACCCTAAACCCTAAGCCCTAAACTCCAACCACCCTAACCCTGTTCGAGCTTCGCTTCTTCGTCGCTTACGGAAACCGTCTACGGGCCCCATCGTGCTTCGGGGTCCCAGGCTGCATGCAGAAAAAGCAAGTTTAGGGTTGAGGGGTTTAGGGTTGGGGTTCAGGGTTAATAAGGTTTAAGGTTTAGGGGGTTTAACCTTTAGGGCTTAGGGTTTAGATGGGTTTAGGGTTTGGGCTCAGGCTTAGGGGTTTAAGGTTTAGGGGTTTAGGGGCTTGAACTACCGTTTAGGGTTCATGTGGCTGTTCACATTTACTGTATGGTTGCGGCTACCATGCCCCGGAAAAAGAGCGACCTAATGTGTTAAATCCCTGAACACGTTTAGCCGTAAACTCTACTACGTTCGCTCGAGCCCCGCCGCGCCTTCTCATGGCAAGTTCCCGGCTTGGTGGTGACTCTCGATACCCGAAGCCCAAAATTACTGTCAAAGCATGTAGTATGGAAGGGGAAGCCAAGGCTGCCAAGGGCCAACCCGAACCCAAATACAGGGTTTGCTTGTTTGTTTTGTGGCTTAGAGTTTGAGATTTATGCGCTTCCCTTTTCTTGTGACGGAGAGGGGCAGGTCGTGCGCCTTACAACTCAAACCTCAGGGTTTAACATTGGAAGTTCAAATCTGACTACGGTTTAGGGTTTAGGGTTTATAGGGTTCAGGGTTTATAGGCTTTCGGGTTTGGGGTTCCTAACCCTTTAGAGCCTTTTGCCCTAAAGCCCTGACTGAGCTTGCAGTGCAGCAGCGCGCTTTCGACGAACCCCGAACTGTTGTGGCTCAGGCGGTTTCAGGGCTCCTACGTTTACAACATGTGCAGGAGCAAGTGCTCTGCACCTTGCCTTGCCGTTCGCCCGCATGATCTCGAAGAGGTCATAATTCCTAAGTTGGTGCTTCTGCGCTCAACCCTAAACCCTACACCCTATAAGCCCTGCTTTGAGGATCATGGGATTTAGTACGTACGGTTATAAGTACTTAGACTTGGGTTATAAGTAACTATAAGTATAGCTACCCTAAGAATACTGAGTCCCATGATCCTCTAAGTACACCCCGAAGCCCAAACCCTCCTGAACCTTAAGCCCTTCAGGGCTTAGGCTCCTGAAGGGTGCAAGCTCTTGAGCGATCCGCACTCAAAGAAATGAACCTTACAACCACAAAGCCCTAAACCCTCTATGCAAACCCCCTAAAAACCCATACCTGAGGGCTGCAATAAGCTTCTGCTATTTTAGGGCGGTAGACCCTACAACTATCAGGTCAAAACCCACGATTTTGTGGGGGCGCGGGGCTACAGGTAAGCCCTAACCGCATTAGATCCTAAAGCCGCAATCATGCTGAGGCAAGCTTCCTAAACCCTAAGACTCCAAATAGCCCAAAGTAGGTAGTATGTATAGACTTTAGACCCCAAAGTAGGTAATTGTATACTTGGAGTCGTAGGGAAAGGTAGTCCCTTCACTTCGAAACCCCAGGCTCGGCAAAGTGGGCCATCTATGGGGGGCCTTAATGCTTTCGATATCATTCGATATGCTTTTGTGGTCTGGTTACTGTTTGGGCCTGAGTATCTAGAATCTAGAATAGGGTTTGAAGGGGTAGATTGCTACAGTATATACATGATAAGGAACCCTGACGGGTAGCATTAGTCGTTCTTGAAACTTCTATGCTACCCATGATAAAACTCAGGGACTATGTAAACTGACTTTCGACAAACTCGTCGTATTCCTTGGAAGTACCCTGCAACATGTGACTCCGGGCACACGCTTCAGGGTTTGCGGTTTAGGATTTAGGGTCTACACAGGGAAACCGAAACGCTTGATCTCAAGCACTGCTAAAACTGCCGCATTAACCTTACCTTCAGTTCGATCTTATCACACCTTGAACACGGAACCCTTCTTCGCAAACACTTTCTTGGCCCTGCACTCCCTACACCTCAAGCCCCAAATTCCTGAATCGCTAACCTAGCCTGACGCCTCACATCCCCTAAACTCTAAACCCCTAAACCCTAAACCCCAAACCCCTAAAACCCTGAACCCTAAACCTTCAGAGTGCAACTGAGCTTCTTCTTCTGTGGCATGATCGAGGAGCCTGGAGGAATCGAAGGCGAAGCTTATAAGGAAAACAGACTATCTAACTATGCATAACTCCATATATATATATATATATACAGACATGCTACATACCATCATATTGCAATATGGCTGTATAGATAAACAAGAATATACATAAAAAAGTGCATAAATAAATACATAAGTAAATAAATAAATAAATACATGCATGCATACATACATACATATACACACATTTACACACACACGTATATATATATATATGTATAAGTATATATATATATACACAACTAAACGTATGATTCTATGCTAAGGTGTCGAGTAAGCTAGCGCCTGTGACGAAGTTGTCCGGAAGAGCCAGGAATTGTGTCTCCTGCCTCGGTTGCAAGCGAGATCGCATTTCAAACGCTTCAGAGTTGATCTTCCACCGAGCCCCTAGAATTCTCAATATGAGAATGCTGATTAAGCCCGACGAGAGAAATTGAGAAGTAGGTTGGAGTAGCTTACCGCGACCGCGAAGCCGAAAGCCCTTCCCAAATGTCTGCAGTGCCTCTGTCAACCTTGCGAATCTCTGGTTAAAGGCTTCCGAGTTTGGGTTCACCGGGAGTTACTTGGGGTTGGGGTTCGGGGTTTTCGGATAAGGGTCCTCGGGGATATGAAAGAACCGACGTGTCTCTGAAAAAGGAACTCTCGCGTTGCCAAGTGGCTGCGTGAACATCATCATGTCCTTACTCGGATGGAACTTCGTTTGGACTTTCGGGGTTTATATAGGTTTAGGGTATCCAAAACTCGGACGTGGACCCCTTCTATACCTCAGAATCAGTCTGATTTCCAAAGTCAGGCCTGGCTCCACGGCGGGATGCTGAAAAAACAGCTCTCCGGGCTTCATGGAAAGGGTTCCCGTGACTCACATCACACACTGCAACCTCCGAAACCTCCTGAACGGTTCAGGGCTTAGGGTCGAAACATTGGTCGTATCATTTCTCGTGTAGTTGTAGTAGAGACCCCGTCCACTTATTCAGGCTTCTACATTATGTGTGCAGCAGTCCACGAAGATCCAAATCTTGCTCCCGTACTATCGGAACCATAACCATTGGAATAGGGTGGTGCGCCTGTTAATTAAAATAAATGTTCGGGACATGGTCAGCAATAATTCAGGCCTGTAGTAGGGCCCTTGTGGTTACAATAGGGTTTTGGTGTATATACCTCCTGTTACTGCTATATCGGACGGTAGAAGGATATAGAGTTTTTCAAGCCCCTAGGCTAGACATTCGGAAGCCAAAGATCTGTTGCGAAGCGCGAACTCAGCACCATGGGAAAGCTCATCGCCTGCGCTAGACCATGCATGATATCAAATCCTTTACTAGACACCAAACAGGTCTGAAAAAAATTTGAAAGCATACTGTCTGTCTCACCGCCTAACTAGGGGTGTAACATAATGTACCCCAACACCTTTTTCCACTTACGAGGGCCCCTATGCCTGCCTTATCACAGAAGTCCTTTTGTGCTTTAAACGCACCTCGGTCCCCCACCCGAAAGCACCGAAGATATCCAGTAGAAGCCTACATCCTGACTTGCGTCCAACAGATGATACTGTTGATGATATAAACCCTGCATTACCTTAGGGACCCAAACTATGGGAATTATGGTATGTTCCTTATTATGGGTAATGCAGGATTTATAGGTTTAGGGTATGGGGTTTAGGGGTTCAGTTCAGGAGACCTGCAATGTCTGAAAGACTATATCAGTTTTCGGCAGCTTATGGCCTTTCGAAATCTCGGTTCAAGGCCTAGCCGTGTAGGGTTCAGTGGTCCAGCGCTTTTCGGGTCTTCGCTTTAAGGGTTGGGGCATGGAGTCTAGGAATACCCCCTAAACCCTAAACTCCCTAAACCCTGAATAACCCCTAGCGAGTCTAAGTCATCGTAGGTCGGAAGAAAGGGCGACCTCGCAAGTAGGGCTATCAGTACTTAGGCTTGAGGGTTTAGGGCACAAGCTACAGTAGGGGGGTTAATTGTACCATGGGAGTCAATCGATATTACATAACCATGATACTCCTGATTCTACCAGTACTACCAGTCCTACTATGACAACGATAAAAGCAGCATTAAGAAATGCCAACAAAAACAAAGACACCCATGACCGTGACAATGTAATTATTATCGAAATGCCTGTCCTGAAAATCAGAGCCTTGCAATGCAGAACCTCCTATATGAGTACAGTAGGGATCAATCTGTCTCAACAATTGAACAGGGGGTGCGCCACAAGCACCATGAACATCAGAGCAACTATCATGATTGTAATCGTGGCCCTGCGAGCGACGTCGTGAGAAACACTCATGAAAGCAATGCACGTGTGGATACAAAGAAACTGCGTCATCAGCACTGGCTACGAGAGTTGGGCAAACAATATCATGTCCAATACAGCTTGCCTTAAGATGGATCATCTACAGCTCATCACAAGAGGGAATAGATTATGTATATACACATGTACATATGTATACATGAGTATAGACATATCTGCTAATGCCTTAGTATAGCATTACGTATATATAACTCATAAGTCATAAGCAGCCGAACACATGCAGATGACAACTGCGACTGTGCTCTCCCGAGCATACGAAAAACAGAAAGGACCTGAGCAACGTAGCAAACACAAACGTAGCAATGCTTTCTCTAACGGGAAACATGCCATGAAAATCCCCAAGCTCTCGATACTTGTGGCGTTGGGAAAGACGAACCGAGGAACACCAAGCTCAGTGAGTAAGAATCCTGCCTGCCTTCGTAATTACTTGAAGACGCTGTCGGGGGAGGCTGCGCTAACTGAGTTTTATCTACTTCGTTTTCCCCTATAAACCCCCTGTTGCTAGGACTGTTAAGTCACAACCTTTCAAGAGCTGGGATCCCCCGGAACGGGCCCGATCAAAAGGGTGTGCTTCGGGTACACCCTATCAACCTTAAGAGCTGGTCCTACTGCAGAAGCCTGCAGGGCAACGTTCTCGAACATACCGCGGCTGAGCCCGCAATACCTTTCACTTTTTGAAAGGGATGGAGCGCACCCGGAAAAGGGCTCCAGGTTCAAGCATTAACTTGAGGTTCAGGGGTTTAGGATTTGGGTTCCCTTAGACTCCAAATAGCCCAAAGTAGGAAGTATGCATAGACTTTAGACCCCAAGGTAGGTCGTATTTGTATACTTGGAGTCTTAGGGTTCCTAAAGTCAATTTCGGTATCCAGGTGGGTGGAGGCATGCGAGCCTAAGTCGATTGTCGCGAGTCTTCTGCAACGGTTCGAGCGACTTCTTCGACGACAGAAGCAGTCACCTTCCCTGTGTTACTGGGACGTCTAGGCCTAGGTAGAAAGGAGTGTGTATATATATATATATTTATATTTATTTATTTATATTGTATATAAATATAAATAAATAAATATATATATATATATGTGTGTGTGTGTATATGTATAGGTATACATATTAAGAAGAAAAACGTAAATGTAGATAGTGTATATATATATATATATGAATGAATCTACATACATACATACATACATACATACATACATACATACTCAGGAAGGAGCAGAAGGCTTGCAGGGCTTCAAGGCTTCGGATCGGCCTCGGGGCGCAGTCATTTTGATCACGGCCTCGTTTGGACGTTAAGATATGCAGCTACAGGTGACAAGCCTACGACTCCAAAGACATAGAAAGTCGGCTGCTGTGTCTTCATGATCAACTGACATGGGAGAAACCGGAGAAACCCTAAACACTAAACAGGAACTCAACCCTAAACCCCAACTAAACCCTGAACTATTCAAAACAACCCGAGCAAGACTCTGAATACAAATGCTGGGTAGACCCACATTCCCAAGCCGGAGCTCCAAAACCTCAAAGACTTACGCGCACAAGTACCCTGAACCCTAAATATTGACGCACTGACATTCCCTCTCAGCACAGTGAACCGAAGTCCAACTCACGAAATCACACCCAAGACCAACTCGAACTGTCCCCCAAAGGGTCCTACGTATCTATATGGCAGATTGTAATTAGGCTTTCTATACTAGGAACCATTATTGCGATCTGCGAGAGTATCCCCCATAATCCTACCTAGGACTCTTTGGGTCCAACAGTGTCTGGGGGCATGGGGTTCGACTGCGTCCGCGCGAGGCCCATCAGCTTGGACGTCTCGTCACGGTCTAGCCTTGCGAAGCTCTATAAGGCTTTAGGCTTTAAATTAGGGTCTATAGGGCTTTTTGAATCCTTATAATTATACTCCGAATAGCCCAAACTGGGTAGTATGTATAGACTTTAGACCCCAAAGTCGGGAGCATTTGTATGCTTGGAGCCTTAGGGAAGTAGGGTCATACCAAACCCTAAACCCCAAAACCCAAGCCCCAAAACCCAAAACCCTACCTGAGTTACTAGCGCATAAAGAGGCCAGGGCTGGAAAGACAGAGCTGCTGAGTTTAGGGCTTAGGGCTTAGGCTTAGGGATTAGGGTTTAGGGATTAGGGTTTAGAGTTTAAGGATTAGGGTTTAGAGTTTAAGGATTAGGGTTTAGAGTTTAGGGTTTAGGGTTGAAATAAATCCATACTCGCTCTTTTTCGTCCCACCCCATCACCCAGGACACCCGCACCACCCAAACCACCCACCGACACTAATCGCCGATCCACAGCAGCCTAAAGGGCCGGCTTAAGGTGCAGAGCCATTAATACGTTTAGGGTTTCGGGGTTTAGGGGTCTAGGGGTTTTAGGGTTTAGGGGTTTAGGGGTTTAGGGTTTAGGGTTTAGGGGGTTTAGCAACACCTCCGAAAAATAGGATGCTTGCACCACTGCCCTCTACAAGCTTGTAGGGAAAATCAATGACTGCAGGAATAGTTACTCACTACTCGCAGCACAGTCTAGAGAAACATCCTCATCGACACCGAACTCCTTGAATCTGGGCCCTGAAACTTATCGGCACGCACTACCTACCCTAAACCCTACACCCTAAACCCTCTCGAAATTGCAAGAGACAGCTCCCATCAAGCGCACGTGGAAGGCGACCGTGAAGTTCTCCAAGACCTAACCCCGAAATCCCACAGCCTACCCCAAGGGCTCCAAGTAATTATGCAAATGGTACCTACTTTGGGGCCTAAAGTCTATAAATAGAACCTACTTTGGGCTATTTGGAGCCCTAGGGTACAGCATTAAATCCTCCACCCCGAACCGATTAACGCCAGAAGGCCGTTAGACTCAAGACCATATGAAACTAGAGCCTAAACCCAAACCCGAAACTTATGCTCCAATGCGGAATATGCGCCTGTGCAGCCCTATGTAAGAACTTTGTAGTACCCTTGTAATTAGAACCCTTCCAGAGAACCTGAGGGCCATAATTACGAATTCATGAACCGAGGAGCTGTAGTCCGTTGATGCCAAAGCCCGCCGCAGACCCCAACGGGTTCTGATCCAAAACCCGGATCCTTGTTATTAACTTTCTGGGCTTAGAGTCTTGGAGAGTTTACGGTGTGTATGGACTCTAGTCTACCCATAGGCTCCTAAGCAGTTCCTTTCTATGGTTCATATTTAGAATCCTATAAGGTAATCCCAAAAAGGAACTACTTAGGAGCCTATGGGTAGGGGTCTGGCCTGACCCCACGGTGTGCGCACGGGACGCGAAGGTGGGCTTTGGGGTGCGTTCAGTCAGGTTTTCGTTGGCTTCGCAGGACTTGTGCCATGCTGCGCTCATTACGCCACCAGCCGCAGGGGTAATAAGCCCTAAACCCTAAATCCTAAACCCTATAAGCCCTAAACCCCAAACCCCTAAACCCTAAATTACCCTAAACCATTAATATTTGTTGCAGGCCCGGGCTTGAGCTCTGGGCTTGATGGTCTCAGGCAGCCAAGGGGTTACGACAGCTTCGATGTGCTACGGGAAGGGGGGGGGTTCGTCTAGGACTTGAGCATGTTCTGGGTTTTGATGGTGGCTAGGGGACACTGTCTCAACGAGGTTTTGGGGTCGTGAACCGCGCGCAACGAACATGAAACACCTGAGACACGCCTCTAGGGAGGATACCGCGGCTACATGCCTTGTTTTCACGCTTCTCTCGGACTTCTGCAGTTGGAAGGCATGTAGATTGCACACACTGCGGCAACTACGCCCACAGGTTCCAAAAAGCAAGTTTGTAATTTTGCCTCTCTTCCATTGACAAAGCGTGCTGACCATCAGGCCTTCACGGCTTAGATTGAAAGTTCCAAAACAACCTGCTCGCGATCATATAAGTTGGAGTCTTTGCTTGAGGTCTTGGGGCCGGACGAAGCCGATTCAGGCTTGAGAGTTTCGGGCAATGGCGTTGGAAATGATTTAAGCTTCAGCTGAGACTCTAGATGGCCTGGTGCCCCAATGCCGAATCTGCAAAATCAGTGGCTCTAGTTACTTTAGCTCCTGTTCAGATTTATCGCTAAGTTGAGGCCCCACTCCCGCTCTCGAATTCCTAAACCCTAAACCCTCAACCCTAAACCCTAAATCCTAAACCCTAAACCCTAAACCCTAAACCCTCGCCAAAAGACGCACCATCCAGGACATGCGCCGAGTCGGTCCATCCCGACGCGAAGGAGCCTCTGGGGGTAGTTCTCTAAACTAGGGGTCCCTTTTTGGGCTTTGGGTTTTGGGTTTTGGGTTTAGGGTTCAGGGTTCAGGGTTCAGGGTTTAGGGTTTAGAGTGTCTAACGTTTAGGGTTTGGGGTTTAGGGTGTTTAGGGTTTAGATTTAGGGCGAAGAGCCAACCGAGTTTGCAGTGCCTGAAGCTGAAAGCGTCCTGATTTCGGGCCCTAGATGAGGTTCGCCATCATAAGCTGTCAACAGGCGAATCTTAAACTCACCTGACGCTCGAGACTTAGCAGCAGCAGCATCTGAATATATTTCTTGAGTCAGGATGCCCAGCCATGTGCCCACATTCGTTGGCATGGCACGCTGCATGTGGGTGTAGCCTGTCGAAAGTTCGGAGATGGAGGAAACCAACCATCCCCAAACACGATATCTCACACGTCAAACCACAAACGATTTAGGTTTTGTTTACATGCATTGTTGCGATCCCATTTGGCAGTAAAAACTGTTTCTGGCCGTGTTCCCAGCTCAACTTGGACATTAGGCAACGGAGCACTACCACAAGCCACAGTCTGTCAAGACTTCCTCGGGAGTTCATCACGATCCACGACTTAATACAAAAGGCCTTAACAATTAGATAACGGTCTTGGGGTATGTTAGATTATACGCCTATTGCAACTATAGGTGGAAACTAGGACCACTTTTCATGCTTCTGGCATGGGTGCTTTCACGGGCTTATGCCCAAACCCTTATGTTTTAAACTCTAAACCCTCGACTATCCACTGTAGTGAAGCCCCAAACCCTAAACCCTAAACCCTAAACCCCAAACCCTGAAATGGAGGCCTGGCATGGGAACGCTCTTCAGCTCAGGTACACGCGCCTGGCCAGGAGTGCATGCAATCGCTTTCAAACCTCAGGTCCCCAAACCTGTCTTCTGAAACTTAGCCAGATGCATGCTGCACAGTGGTTCACTACATAAATATATAAATAAATAGATAAACATACATACATACATATGTATGTATGTATGTACGTACGTACGTACGTACGTACGTACGTACGTAGGTAGGTAGGTAGGCTATAGGTAGGTAGGTAGGTAGGTAGGTAGGTAGGTAGGTAGGTAGGTAGGTAGGTAGGTAGGTAGGTATGTATATACACACACACATACAAATCTATATATATATACACATACATGATGAAGGTTGCAAGGCTTACGGTGCTTTCGGGTGGTGTTTGATGTGTTCGGCATTCGACATCCAGGGTTTATAGAGCATATCGGCCACGAGTTCCGATTTGCAAACAAGATATCGCTGCTTGTTGCTAGGCTTGGCGTATCGAAAGGAGCAGGAATCGTGTCCGCTCGAAAGTCTGGATTGCATGCTAGGCTGAGCCCAGCGCAGCAGCTTTCCTGTGCACTCAATGTAAAATAATGTTCCGGGCTGAGCTTCTGCAGCGGCCGCACAAGTGCCTTGCAAATCATGAATTTCTACTGCATGTCTCTTTCAACCTCTCCCAAGGCTCGCGCTGAACATACACCTGCATAGAAGCCCAGATATAGAGAGTAGCTGAGTAGCGAACTGTCCATGTGCATCCTTATTATAAGGGCAGCGTGCCCGGTTGTATTTTGCAGCTGACCTTCTGCGGATAAGTCCCCGAACTCATGCGCTTTACATAATAACCACCGTAACAGTCCCAAAAGGGTCCTATAGGTACTCTTTTTCCCAAATCAGAATAATATTCATGATGACTGATACAGGAACCTTGCATTTTAGTATATAGGTATCTGCCTAAACCCCCAAAAACTAGGTAAAATAATGGCCCAAAACCTCTAAAAAGGCTATCGTTCTACATACTGTTGGGGTCCAGGTAGGGCAGTTTAAGACTGACATCGGGAAGTCCCCAAATCCTACCTAGACCCCAGACCCGAAATCACACTCAACCCACAACAACACGGCCACTGCAGGCGCTAGAGGAGAAGGCCAAAGCCTGTGTGGTTTTTGGGTGCTTTGGGGGGTTAGGGTTCCTTTATTTAGGGGTTATAAGGTTTAGGGTTTAGGGCTGAGCATGGGCGGGATGCCTTATTTGGGGCTGGTTGCTGGTTTACTTGCGGATCCCAGTGGTAAGACCTCGAACTCGCAGCCAAGACCCGAAACGCTTAAAGCGAGTAACCCGTGGCCTCAGCGGCAGCAGCTAACGCCAACACCATCTCTCGCACCTCGCGTCAAGTGTGCGAATGAAGCGCACGCACACACACATACTTGCTTGCTTGCTTGCTTGCTTACTTACTTGCTTACTTACTTACTTACTTCCTTCCTTCCTTCATTCCTTCATTCCTTCATTCCTTCATTCCTTCATTCCTTCATTCCTTCATTCATTCCTGAATTCATTCATTCGTTCATGCATTCAGAACTCACTCAT
>CAJNJA010009967.1:0-13228 GCA_905231915.1 Symbiodinium necroappetens | reverse complement strand
AACCCTAAACCCTCAGCCCTTAAACCCTAAGCCCTAAACCCTCAACCCTAAACCCTCAGCCCCTAAACCCTAAACCCTTGATACTGAAGCAGCAAGACCTGGGACTAAGCCTTCTCAACCACGTGCCGTCACTATAGTCTACCGGGCTTCGGGATTGATATCTTCCTTAACCGGGTCCTTAACCCGACATAGTTAGAAGAGAGTCTTGGGGGTTCTATGTTACATACTATACTGGGATATTCTCGGGAATACAAGGGGGTAATTGGATACCACTATCGGGCCCGAACTCCTTCATGCTCGTAGAGATAACGTAGCACAGGCAGCGGGCAGAAGCAGACCAATTATTACTATTAATATTATTAGAGTTTACAGTTGCGGGTCTAAGGTTCAGGATTTAGGCTCAATGTTTAGAGTGTAGGGATGCGCAAACCTGCAGGTCTGTTTGGGCTTGCAGCTGGTGGTTTTAGGTACCCCGAATAGTACGGCACGTTTCTATCAAGGATCTTGAGAAGGACACAAATTCAGAGGACTACTCATTATGAAACGGTTAACCTTGCGCCCAGTTCGGGCAGCTGGGTCCTCGTGCTTCGAGGGCGTTTAAGGTTAAAGCTTCGGTGTACCCTGAAGCCCTCATGCAGGATCTCGACGTCAGTTTAAGGTCTAGGGTTCCGGGCTGCAGGATGTTTAGGGTTTTCTTAAACTCTGAACAACCTACCCTAAACCCTAAACCCTAAACCCAAAACCCAAAACCCTAAACCCTAACAGATATAGAGAAGGGCATCATGACAAGGGTCAGGCTGAAGATAGAACAAACACCGTCAGAAGCTGAGAAGGCAGCAGCGCTTCTGATCAAGCTGAAGCACCTGCTGGCTTGCGTTGCTTGGAGGTTTAGGGTTAGGGTTTGGGGTTTCGGGTTTAGGGATTAGGGGTTTAGGGTTTAGGGTTGCCTGGAGTTTAGGGTTAGGGGGTTTAGGGATTATCTGACAGGGTAGAAGTCAATACCCACTATCCCCCAGCAAAAACCCAACCGTAAACCCATAACACCGGTCAAGGGCGTCTCGGGCTTAGGTTTATTAGGAACCCTTGCAAGTCTTAACCCCCCATCCTTTAATTGCTCTTCGGTGTGGAATTCCATGCGTTGATCTAGGCGTCTGTGAGAGGAGGAGTCTGTGGACCGATATTGGGAGATCAGAACCGATGTCCGCAAGTCTTCACCTAAGACAAACCTAGTTCTGTTATTCATCCTCATAGTCAGCCAAAACTAAGCATTCTTCTCAACACTTCACATAAGATAACTCCAATGCAGTTCGCTAAGACCTTCAACGGTCCCTCTCATCCTGTAAGAGCTGAGGATGGCCGAGACGTTGTGGGGCTTTGCAGCAGAGGCCTTCGAGTTTGCGATGGAGGCTCTAGTCCCTAAGGGTCCATGTACCCCAATAGCTATACTTTGGCCTTAAAGTAGTTCCTATATAAGTACTTTGGGGCCAATGTATATACTATTTGGGTACATGGACCCTTAGGGAGTGTTTAAGTTTAACCCTAGCCCTCCAGGTGTACCTAGTATAGAGGGTACTAGAGCCCCTAGGGCCCTTTGTGGTAGGTACCTGGAGGGTTAGGGTTAGGGTTTAGGCGGGTTTAGGGCTTAAAGGCTTGAAGTTTCGTGCTTTAAACATGAAGCGTATGGTGTTAAAGAGTGGATCCCGGGGCCCTTAATTAGCGCATAACCGTGGTTTAGGGTTTAGGGTTTCGGGTAAACCGAAGAATTGGGTCATCCGCGCCTTCCATGGAAAAAATTGGGTGATAAACCCTGGAGCCCCACCTAAAAGCCCCGTTCTGAGGACCCCTTAGCAATGTGGGCAGCTCTTTAGATTAGGGTCTCTTTTTAGGTCCCCAAAATACTACGACACCCTGTAAGAAAAAGGACCCGCAAAGGGACCCTAATTCGGAGCGCTACCCATGTAGCCCTTCTTTTGGTGGCCACTTTCGTGAGAGACATCATGACACTAGTAGAAGATCAGTGACCTGTAGTGAGGAAGGAATACTATTGGGGTTTGCGTAGGCGATCAGAAGAGACTGACAGAAGCAGCTCCATACAATTACATACGTAGCTGGGTCTCTCTGCCAAGCTTCTGGGGTGCAAGATCCCTCAACACTGAAACCCTAAGCCCCTAAACCCCTAAACCCCTAAACCCTAAACCCTAAACCCTATAACCCCTAAAACCCCTAACCCCTATAACCCCTAAACCCTGGAACTGCCTCGATGTGAAGGGTCGCATCTGCGAAGTCCCGTGCCTTGGGGGGAGGCCCTGAGCCTGGAACCTCTCAGAAATCGGAGGCCTCAAACGGTGGGATGAAGGTAACTAGTTTAGGGTTTTGGGTTTAGGGGTTTAGGGGTTTAGGGGTCTAGGGTTTAGGGGTTCAGGGTTTAGGGGGAGGTAGGTAGGTTTAAGGATCCCATATATAGGGACTATTCTTTGGGAATTCCCAGCTACGTTCATCCCACCTTTCGAGGCCTCCGACTAAAGCCCTAAACCCGGTTTTTTTTCAAAACCCTAAACCCTAAACCCCTAAACCCTAAACCCCTAAACCCAAACCCTAAACCTGGGTTTTCAAAACGGCCGTTGCGGCTCCAAGCTTCAGAGTTTGCGGATTCCGGGTTTGCCCTCAGGGTTTAGGGTTTAGGGCTTTAGGGCCTAGGGTTTAGGGTTTAGGGTTTGCCCTCCATCTTAAAGACGAAAAGAACCATAAAAGGGCTTAAGGTTCATCTACGGGTCATTTGGTCCTTAAGGCAGGTCCAAGTAGCTCCCAAAACACGTATACACTCTCTCCAACTACAACCGTTCAACTGCAGCACGCCGACTGTTTTTTTTTTACATCTGTTTGCCAGCCCGAAACCCACATATCTATATATATATACATATAAATCATATATATATATATATCTCTCTCTCTCTCTCTCTCTAAATACAAAATACTTAATAAATAAAACATATGTATATCTTGTATGTATATATATATACATATATATATAGTCAATGAAACATATGTATGCCTATATACTTTTTATTTAAATAAGATTTGGCAATTCGAGACCAATTGCAATCCACCCATAAACCCCTGCAGCAGTCTTTCCTGCTTTTGGGTTCCGGGTGCAAAGTTGCGAGGGAAGGTCTGGAAAAGGTTTGGAATAAGGTTTTAGGGTGTAGGATCTCGGATTGTAGGGCGAAGGGCTTCTAGGGTTGTTTAGAGAGTGTAATCATGGGGCTTCAGGTTAGAGGGAATTTAGTATCGGGCTTGAGAGCTCGGCTTCATCGGGTTACATTCCAGAGACAGTCCCTGGTGGCAGGCAGCGTAGCGAGCTCCAAGGAGATATCAGCCAAGGCTAAAGCCTAAAGCCTAAACCCTAAAACCCTAAAGCCAATGCTAGGCCTCTGACAGGGGCACCGACAGTAACGTGGCCCCGGCCGAGTGCGGCCTCGGCAGAGAGTATCGCGGCCCTGGTGGCTTTGCCCAACACAGCGTTCTTGAGCTCCTTCCGACAGTGGTCGGCGCGTTCTTGCGGTCCTTCTCAGGGGATCCGAGCAGGCCGTGGTCGGCATAAAGGGCACGGGCAAGCGCCTCGGAGGTTTGGTCTCCTTGCAGCACAGATTTGAAGCAACGCTGAACCGGCCGAGGTGCTGTAACAACTCTCTTGGGATAAATTCCCAATCCGGTGCTTGCAGCACTGCTTCCCAAGCGTGTGCCGGCACAGGCAGGTGAACAAATCGATAAAAGCTTGGGTTCGAGGGCTCAAACAAGTCGTTGAAGACTCCTACCCCGAAGTATGGCTCCACGGGGTGGATAATTGAAACCAAGGATTGCAATGTGGCTGCATCCTCTTGATGCGTAAGCATCAAAGTGCCGGTCATTGCTCGCGCGGCTCCAGGTCTCTGTGGAGGTCCTATTTCGGCACTTGAAGGCTGAAGTGTGTTCCAATTAGGTGCATGGACCCTTCGGAAGACTACCTTGGGTAAACACGGGTTTAGGGTTGGGCTCTGCGGACCACAGCTATATTATACAAAGCTTCTGGGCGAGTTTCTGCCAAAGGGTGTAACACTCTGGGCAGACCCATCGCCAACAACAATTCTGCCTGGTTTGCCGTGTTCTGGGCCACTGGTCAGGTGTTAAAGTCTAACGGGCTCCTGGAGCCCATGCGATTCAGAGCTGTTTGTCGCAATACACCAGACTCATAGGAGGATTTATGGTTTAGGTTTGAGGGTTTCAGGTTTTCAGGCGTAGACCCTCAGCCCCGCACCCTGCGCGAAAGCCGACATGTCAGGATCTCGCTGGCTAGGGCGGCTAGGAACGGTCGCGACGGATGAAATGACACCACAGGTAATCTGACAGCGCAATTCAGGGGTGCTTCGCGGCTGAAGGTTTAGCGCCTACGGGGCGTAGGCCACCATGGCCCATGGTTTAAGATTGAAGAGGTGTAGGGTTTAGTCCCCCAAACCCTAAACCCTAAACCTCAGGGTTTGGTTTTCCGGGGAGGCGGGGGGAGCCATACTACAGGTGCTGCAGGGATCGACAGAATCAAACGCGTCGCTGGCGATTGGGGCTCTTTGCGACAGAGACGCCCACGTTGGAACAAGCTCCAAAAACACACAACCTAAACCTTAAACCCTAAACGCCCTAATCTCTGAACCCTAAGCCCTAAGCCCTGAGCCTCTAAACTCTAAACCCTAAACTTTAGACCCTCAACCCTATAAACCCTAAATAGGGCACTTCGCAATGGGACAGAAACACCTTAAGACGAGTTCTGATGGAGCCCCAGGGCTCCAGTTACCTGAAAATAGTAGGTTATACCTAAATAGGGTTCCTTTAAGGGTTACTATAAGGTCTCTACAGGGGTTTGTGTAAGGCCTCTATAGGGTTTAGGGTCTAAGGGTCCATGTGCCTAAATATTATACACTTTGGCCTTAAAGTAGTTCCTATTTGGGTACTCTGGGGCCAAAGTATCCACTACTTGGGTACATGGACCCTTACGGTTATACTAGCCATCTAGCATAGAGTAATTAATAGGTCTTACTGACTACTAGCCGTCTAGTATATTAAGAAATTAGTAGGTTAATATAACCATAGCTCATTAACCCATTATTTAAGTAAACCCTCAACCCTAAACCATCGCGCAGTAACCAACTATTTAAGGTAACTGCAGCCTTGATCGAGGCTTTGCAAAAAGGCTTGGGCTACATGTGTACTGCACTTGGCACCGAACCGGGATGTTGACCAGCAGCTGAAACTCCTGAAGCTTTCTTAGGGGCTGAGTACCCTAGCCCAAAAAAGGTAAACCTTGTAAACTTAGTAGGATTATATAAGCCCCAAAAGGTTAAAGGTTACCTACTCAGCCACTCAGTTTTTTAACTCGGGCTAGGGCCGCAGAACACTGATAAGGAAAGGAACTGGAGATGCGGCCCAGTTTCGCAGGAGTGCTGCGGTCGGCCACGGGCTGAAGATAAAGGAATGCTGATATCAAGATCTTTTTCGGGGCTCTCGTCTTGTGGACATTTTTACGGTCGGACGACACCCCCCCAAACTAGGATGACTGTTGCTACGGCGTCATCCTCGTCGCCGTCGAGTCGTGGTGGTGGTGGTGGTGGTGGTGGTGGTGGTCGTGGTGGTGGTGGTGGTGGGGGTGGGGGTGGGGGTGGTGGCGGTGGCGGTGGCGGTGGCGGTGGCGGTGGCGGTCGTCGTCGTCAGGATCGTAGCGTTTGTGGGGTCGCTGCGGCCGTCGGCGTGGTCGGCTGCATTGACGATGCCGTTGGCAAACGACACACCCGCGAAGTCGTCTGCCAGTAGTCGTCCTCGTTTTGTCAGGCGTTGTGCAAATCTGGCAATGTGACCATCGCCACCTTCATCAACAACGGCGTCGCCGTCGTCATCATCATCATCACCAACATGATCATAAACGGCAGCATTACCACCAGCACCGTCATCATCATCATCATCGTTATCATCATTGACGTCTTACCTTGAGGCATCTACTGCATAATCGTCAAGATCGTCAACACCTCCCACCGGAGGGAAAGAAGGAGCGACAAAAGAAGAGGCAAACTGTATCCGACGAAGGGATGTTCCTGCTGCCAAATTTACTTTGTGTGCCCTTAGAACCGAACAAGAACCCTACCTCCAGCCATCAATAAACCTTTCATGTAAGTACATACATACATACATACATACATACATACATACATGAATACATGATACATATATACAAATTCCTCGGGGTTTTGCTATTACGAAAGCAGAAGGCAGAAAACAGTTCCAAGGACAAGCCTAGGGGTTCCCTGAGAGACAGCAGGTGCCTCTCATCCAAAACCCAAAAAACCCGACGGACAAAAAGGAGTAATGTAGGGGCCTTATTAATTAGAATAGGGTTTTGATATATATTGTACTATAATCATAATGAGGCACCCCAGAAATAGTATTGGTAATTCTTTAGGCTCCCATGATAGACATAAACTAAACCTTGAAGCATTCGCCGCAGGCCATAGAATTACGGAAGATCTGTGAACACCAACTCAACCCAAAACCCTAAAGCGAAACATGATAAACATGGTGTAGCAAGTCCTAAACCCTAAACTCCAAACTCTAATGGTTAGCAAGCTCCAACTCGTACAGGCTATTTGGGGTTTAGGGTTTGGGGTTTGGATGGGTTTGGGGTTTAGGGATTTAGGGTTGTGGGTACCTTTTCAATTTCAATCGTGAGATCTCTGGGTTGACTGTTCTTGCTCGCCTTGCTTCAAACTGCTCCAAACCTGCGAATCTAAACCCAAAACTCTAGAACCTAAACCCTAAACCCTAAGCTCGCGTCTCCAAGGCCTAGGGTTCTTGGGAGCACAGGGTGTTCAGGCGCTCAGGGCTCTTTGGGTTCAGGGTGTACCTGAGCATCCAAAAACCTACGGTTTTAGGGGTTCTTCCTTCAAATTAAAGGGTCATAACCTACTATTTTGTAGGGTTTGCGGATACAGGTAGGTATAAGTTTTTACATACAACACTGCATGCCTGGCGCCTGAAAAAACTCACAAAACATGCTAAACCACAATGGCTCCAAACACCACTGCCAGAGTCACGCAATTCCTCAATCGATCTCCCAATCATGTAACGACCATCAACGACCTAAACCTTAAAGCCTAAAGCCTAAACCCTAAACCCACCTCCCGGCAATCTGACACTCACAGGCCTCATCCCAAATGCAGTTCCCGGTGGACCCAAGCCTGCACTCACTCAGGACAGCCCGAAATCCAAGCGACTTGCTGCGCACGGGCATTCTCCAGAAGACTGATTAGCTTAAGGTGGACAACCTGAAACCCTGAAACCCCTAAACCCCTCAACCCACTAGACTCACTAGACCTTATGCAAGCCAAACCAGCTCACAGTGCCTCATAGGTAGCCTACAGAACTCTTGAACGATCGCCTTACGGAATCTTTCATGTTGGGACTATGGCAGGGCTTAGTATGTGAAGCCGGTCGACATCGAAACACCGGTTCTGTAAAGGGTCAGGTGGGTTGAGGGCTCAAGACCCCAGACCCTGAACCCAAAAAACCCTAAACCCTAAACCCTATAAGCCCGAGCCCCTAAACCCTATCAAAACTAAACCAGCAAGGATTCCGGGTTAAGGGATAGTACTTTGAGCGGTTCCGGATTACGATTGCTCATCGAGCATAACATGGACTTGCCAGGTTGCGGACTACACAAGCTGAGGATGCTCGACAATTAGTTAAGGTTTAGGGCTTAGGGTTTATGGTATGGTTTAGGGTTTAGGGTGCGGTATAACCCCAGTTAAGGTACCTATCACCAAACACAATCCAATGCATGCCCTAGACTACAACCCAGGTCATGGCCTAGACCCCGACAACCAGAGGTCAATGTTGCTGTATGCATTGGCGGCTGTAGGTGGATTTTGCGAAGCCGGAAGACTTGAGTCATGGCAGATTCCTTACTCCATGAGACCTGTCCTCGTCGCGACCAGTTCAAAGTGAAGATCTAGATCAGGAAGCGTTTGTTTCGGGGGCGTCAAGCAGAGAAATAGTGGTTTAATTGGACTTGCGAAAAACCCTTAACTAAACCCTAAACCCTAAACCGTATAGACGGCTGTTGAGTCGGCTGCAAACAACCCGATGCTTTTGGTAGCAAGTGCAGTCGCTGGCGAAGATCGATGCAATCGTCGCATTCCACACAATCGTTATACTGTACTACTATAGCATGTTAAAGCATAGTATATGTCTACTATAGTGAGAGTCTTGGAGGCTAGCATCTCAAGGACTCTAAGGACCGACATTCTAAGGCTTTTGGGCCCAAAGACCATACTATATAGGGTATTTGGGGCTATTTTAAGCCTTAGGGATTAACCTCATCCAAGAGATGCACTGCATCAGCATGTTGCTTGAAGCACACTCTGCGTACTGGCTCTAGGTAGTGGAAATGATGACCCCCAACATGACACCCTCACCTCCCTAAACCCCAAACCCTAACGTTTTTAAACCGTTTTGACATCTTGAAACGAGAGTTGTTCGGGCCTGGGCTTGCCGGGGAAAGGCCCGGTTCAGGGATGTTTCGGGTTTAGGGCTGTATGTAAGCTTTCGTGTTTATGTCGGGTTTATGCATCTTTAAGGCTTTCAGGCTGATATAGGGACCCCGGTTATGGAAACAGAAATCGCGAGGACAAAGCCTTGCCAGAGAGGACTGGTACCCCGGATCACGGCCGCGAAGTCCGAGGCAAACAACCTGGGGCTGATTGCACCTTAAAATTAACCAAGAGGGTCCAGATATACTATATACTATTGTGGAATTAGGCCCCCCCAAAACCATAGTAGGGATGGTCTTTGGGGACCTAATTCCATAATGGTAGTATATATGGACCCTCTTATTGGTAAGGGGTCATAACCTACTATGTTGTAGGGTTTGGGGATACAGGTGCTCTATGTACCCATATACAATAAACCCTAAAAAGTTGGAAACCGGATTCAGGACAATTAGTGCTGTGGTGCCCTGAACATTACTGTTACGGACTGAGCCTATTGGGTTTCCAACTTTTGGGCTTCTACTGTAGCCTGAATGGGTTTCTGATACATTGATGCCGAAGTATATACTTTTGTCTTATGGCTGTTAGCATTGTTACTATAATGGTTCTCCTTATGGTTACTCTTATTACTCTATAGGCACATGGAGGTTGAGGGTGGCTTACTGCAAGGGTTCGGGTTCAGCGTACAGCAATTGTTAAGGTTTTTGAAACTCGTGGTGTGGGATGAAGTGGGTTCAAAGATTTGGGTGTTGGACAGGACTTCGCAAGATCCGGGAACGCTTTTAAACAATATAAAAGTAGCCAGAAATTTGGAAAATCGTAATCCTCATGCCCTTAAGGTAAAGTAAAAGAGATCCTAACACAAATCACCCTAAATCCATGTTCCAACTTTCTGGGGTTCACTATAATGTCTTTATGCACATTGCTCAAGAAGACCGGCAGTGTCTGCAAAAACGCCTGGGCAGTTTCACTGGGATATCGGCGATATTCTAACCCGTACCTTCGACCCTACATTAGGGTTTAGGGTTTAGGGTTTCGACGGGGAGGACAGCGGGGACTACATCAGGAATGAGATTTCTGATCCCTGAACGTCTTCCTGTTTTACACCTCCCCGTCCTACCAAGGAGGAAAGTTGTATATCTATGATCGACCAGGTGCGCACCCAGAGCCCTGGCCCTCAAGGGGGTTCCCTCAGTAGTATAGTGTCTCACGAAGGGATCTACTTTTAGATCCTCCCGGGGGTCGGAGCAAAAGTCTTCAAACCAGGCAGTTCTTCGCTGGCGGTCTATTTCATGAGGATCCTACCGAAGTGTCTGGTTTAGGGTTAAGGGAAGTGCCCTGGTACCTAATGATCCCACACTCCCCACCAATACTGCCATACACCCACTTGGAAAGGAACCCTACGAGCCCTAAGTTCTTCAAAAAAGGGCCCTAGTTTTGAAAAAATACACACTTCATCATAGAGAAGTTGGGACCCTCGAACGTCTCCGAGAAGCTTTCTGTTGTAGGCTCATTTATTTTCTCAAGCCGTTCAGGTTTGGGGTTCAGGTTTCGGGTTTAAGGTTCAGGGTTTAAGGTTAGGGTTCAGGGTTTAGAGTTTAAGGTGCAGAGGTTAGGCTTCTGGATTTAGGGTTCAGGGTTTAGGGTTTAGGTTTCAGGATTTAGGGTTCAGGGTTTAGGGGCATCTGACCGTGTTCGTGCACAATGTGAGGTACTTCGACACAGCGGCGACTTGAGCCGATGTTGAATGACACCTGGCTGCCTGTGAGCGTCTTCACTGGCTTCGGGAAAAAGTGGGCATGCTTGCCCATGCAGACAAAGACTTTCGAGCAGAACTCGATGCGCCCCGAGCATGACTGGAAGGCGTTCGCGTAGGTCGCTTCCCCTGTTTCAGCTTTGGGTTCGATATTGAACCCGAACTCGTCGTAGTTCTTTCACCACCGCTCGCCGAACGCATTGATCGTGAGCTTGAGCACGGAGTCGATGAAATTCTTCATGAAGAATTGCAGGCCGTCGTCACCTTCTGCTAGCAACTCGGCTTCACCGCCATTCCTGAAGACCTCATTCGTTCAGGGTTTAGGGTTCAGGGTTTAGGGTTTACGCAATCTGCTGCCGCCCTGCGAAGCAGACAACAAAACCTGAGTCCAGAACCTGCAGCCGCAGCCCTTTCCCCCACACCCTGCATCCCTGAACTCAGCACCAAGATTTCTGAAGCAAATCCCCAAAAGAAAACCTCCAAAACCCATTTGTCCATTGCCTTGGTGGTACACTCCCCCCTCGCCTTGAAACCTTGAAACAGATTACAAATACTTGAAGTAAGGTATATTCCTTAATTCTAAACCCCAAACCCTAAGCCCCAAACCCTTTAACCCTAAACCCTAAACCCTACCTGGGCATCCAAAAACCTACGGTTTTAGGGGTTATTCCTTCAAATTAAAGGGTCATAACCTACTATTTTGTAGGGTGTGGGGATACAGGTAATCCCTAAAGCCTAAACCTTAAACCCTAAACCCCAAGCCCTTTAACCCCACACCCTAAACCCTAAAATCCTAAACCCCAAAAATCCTAAACCCCAGACCCTAGAGGAGAGTCTGGGAAGCACTGGGATCCCGAACAATCTCGCTGGCCTCGATGTCAACGCCTGGAACTCAGATGGGCGGGGTGGGCTGGGCCTTAATGATTGGGATGGCTCTGTCAAAGGGTTTCTATAAGGGTTGAGGGCTTAGGGGTTTAGGGCTTTAAGGTTTTAGGGTTTAGGGTTTTAGGGCTTTAGTGTTTAGGCCTTGGGGTCTTTTAAAGAGCTTCGATGAGGGATTGGGTACTTAAGAATTAGGATGCGGTTTTTGGCTGTATGGCAGTATAACTTTGGGGCAGCCTTGAGAAACAGTTGGAGCCTAAACCATCCTAAGAACTAAACCCTAAACCTTAGACCCTGAAGCCTAAAGCCATCCGAGTCCTAGGCCTTATATACAAGCCCTCCACCCTGAAGCCTAAACCACCCACACTCCACGTCGATCTCTCTCCCAAACCCTGACTAGACCCTAAACTCTAAAGCCTAACATAAACCCTTAACCCTAAACCCCCAAACCCTAAGCCATAATCCCTAAACCCACAAACCCTAAACCCCTAAACCCTAAACCCTAATCCCTAAACCCCTAAACCCTAAACCCCTAAAATAGACCTCGAAGACCCTCAAGCCAGCTGCGACGCAAAGAGCGAGTTGCGGAACCCGGCTCAGGGTGTAGAGCTTTTAACCGGCTTAGGATTCAGGGCTTTGGGTTTAGGGTTTAGGATTTTAGAGTTTAGGGTTTAGGGCTTAGGATCTTAGGGTTTTGGGTTTAGGGTTTTGGGTTTAGGGTTTTTGGGTTTAGGGTTTAGGATGTTAGGGTTTAGGGTTTAGGATTTTAGAGTTTAGGGTTTAGGATTTTAGGGTTTAGGATTGAGGGTTCAGGGTTTATCGATTCAGGGTTTAGGGTTTTGGGCTTTAGGATCTCGGGGGTTTAGGGTTTTAAGCTTGAGGGTGTGGGGTTTAGGGTACTCCCACCCTAAGGGTCCAAGTACCTAATAATCATATACTCTCCCAAAACCTAGATAACTACTATCCGTAACCCAATCACCTTATAATTGGGTTCTCTGGGCCCGTAGGGACACTACAGCACCTCATTTTGCTGGAATGTGTATATGAGAATATGAAGTCGTGTGTTAGTTGCCAAAGGTTATTGTTTTTAGATAAGGGACCATGGTGGGATGTTGTTACTATTGGCTCAGGACTATACATCAACCCCCAAACACCTACACCAAACCCCCTAATCTGAAACCCTATCTGCTGCAGCACCGATGCCTGTGTCTTCCAGGTTGAGCAAGCCAACAGCCTTCCAGCTTGGATCATTTCAGGTTTTCGGGTTCAAGGTTTAGGCCCGATTCCCTCATCAGGCTCGGGGAGGGCTCAGGTTTAAATTTTGGGCTATCTTAGGATTCAGGGCTTTGTCATACTTCATCAATCATTCCCTGATAAGTCCCTCGTGTATAGAGGGCTCGGTACCTCCTAGTCCTAGTGTAAGGACCCTCGGTTCTCAATTTCCCAGAGGGTCCGTATATATATATATATAATGATGATGATAATAATAATAATAATTTCGATTATGTGTTTAAGTCCACACCAACAAAATATGATCAGAATGGTCTTCTCGAGCCTAATTCCACCCTAAACCTAAAATCTACACGATATCATGGTAGTATCTTTGGACCCTCTAAGGTTTAGGGTTGGGCTTTGTGGCTTGGCGGGCTTGAGAGTCTTGAGTTGTTTTGCCGGTGCAGGATTGGGCTCAACACGAGAGTTGGGTTTAGGGCTTAGGGTTTAGAGTTTGCAGCTTCGCCATCATAAGCTGTCACAGCTTCAATGTTACGGAGGCCTGCATCATGCGCAATATGAGAACAGAACCCACAGTCTCTTTAGGTATCCAGGCTACTACATGAGCAGGGGTCCCATAGTAGGGCACCCTTACAAATAGGACCCTCAAGGTGACGCTAATTTAGAACCACCCAAACCCAAAACCCGTAAACCCGTGAACCCTAAACCCTAAACCCGCTGTTTGGAAAGATGGCACAGCATCCCTGGAAGGCAGCGCTGTTCATCAGGCTAATCCTAGGGTCTCAATATTAAA
>CAJNJA010009966.1:0-13847 GCA_905231915.1 Symbiodinium necroappetens | reverse complement strand
TTTGGTTTACCTATAGTCTCCATTGTAGTTCCTCTTTTGGCTTAACCCCCGAAAGGAACTACAGTGGAGACTATAGGTAGAGTCTGGAGAGGTTGACTCAGGGTTTACGGCTTGCCAGCTGTGCCGGGAATTGATCCTAAACCCTAAACCCTAAACCCTAAGCCCTAAACCCTAAACCTTAAGCCCTAAACCCTAAACTCTAAACCTTAAACCCTCAACCCTAAACCCTAAACCTTGAACCCTCAACCATAAACCCTAAACCCTAAGCCCTAAACCCTAAGCCCTAAACCCTAAAGCCCAAGGGGTGTTGGATGTGGACTTGGATCCTGGGCTTCTTGAACGTCGGGGTCTCTCATCGTCTAGGGTTTATACGGCTTCAATTTAATAACTGGGTTTAGGGTTTAGGGGTTTATGTTTAATAACTGGGTTTAGGGTTTAGGGGTTTATATGGTTTCAATTTAATAACTGGGTTTAGGGTTTAGGGGTTTATACGGTTTCAATTCAATAACTGGGTTTAGGGTTTAGGGCCCCGCAAATTTAGTTCTGAATAGGTCTGAATAAGTGCCCCTATAGGATCCAGAAGGGAAGCTAAAAGGTTTTGCGAGAGTGCCACTTAGACAAGGATCCTATCTTTTGGGGGGTTGAGGGCATATGGGGTTTACAAGGGTTCGGGGTGTTTTTGGTGCAAGAAGTTCTGGATGGATCTGCCTGCCGTGTCAGGCTTGGAATGAAGCATGCATGAAACCCTAAAGGCCCCAAGCCCCTAAACGTACAACCCTAAAGACCCTCTCTCAACCGTATGTTGAGAAAGTTCCAGGCTGTAGGCAATCTGCTTGAGGCCCGATGGTTTCTACTGTTGATAACATAAAGCCTGCATCACTTGAAGGACCCTAAACTATGGGAATTATGGTATATTCCTTATTATGGGTAATGCAGGATTTGTTTCATCAACCGTATTTCTCAGAGTCCCCTTTACTGGGCATGGCCTCATCCAAGAAGCAAGTCCTGTGCTTCTACGTCTCGACCTCAGCATGTGCCCGCAGGCCTAGAACCCTGGACCGAGGACCTGGAACACTGAGCCTACCTGAACCCCCAACTAACCTGCCCTAAACCCTAAACCCTAAACCCTAATCCCTAATTCCTAAACCCTAAACCCTATAAACCCTAAACCCTAAACCCTTAACAAAAAAAAGGAAAGGAGCGCCTTGAGACCAGCTCTGGGTGACTCGGCGTCTTCATCTGCCTGTTTGGATCATCTCGGGCTTAGGGTTTACCTATCGTCTCCATTGTAGTTCCTTTTCTTGGGTTTAACCAACTCTATAGTAAGGACCCTAGAAGGTAACCCCCAAAAAGGAACTACACTGGAGACTGTAGGTCGGGTTCTTCTAGTCTGCCAGCTTCCCGGAGTTGTGCTCATAAAAGAACCCTGGGGCTGTGTGTTCGTAGCAGCCTTCGAGGGCCTGAAAAAAAGCTCTGCGAGACTATGTACCAAACCCGAAACCCTAGTACTAAACCCTAAACCCTAAGCCGTAAACCCTAAACCCTACGTAAGCCCTAAACCCTAAGCGCTGCGAAATTACTTGACTAGGGGTTCGGTTTAACGGTCTATTTCTCGGTAGTTATGTCTCCGAGAACCCTAGTCCCAAGGATTCACCGGACCAGTTCTCCACGGTTTCGGGTTTAGGCCTCTGATACCAAGTCTGAACTCTTGTTTTGCTTCCACCGCTCACAATTTCGCAGTCAACAGGTCTTGAGTTGCCAAGTTTGGGCTCTCCACTTCAGGGTTTAGGGCCGGCAGGGCTTAAAGGCTCAGGTGCACGTGGTTGTGACCACTCCGCCTCTAGCCCAAAACTCCCCAACTTCTAGAAGAGAGTGCATACTAGCCCTGGCATAGTACCTGTAGCCTCCATGGTAGTTCCTGTTTTGGTTTAACCATTTTATATTTTATATATTAAGGTTCCTGTAGGGTAACCCCAAAAAGGAACTACAATGGACACTATATAGGTATGAGCCGCAGAAGTAGCAGGTAATTGCATCCGCAGGCAGGTCAGGATCCCGTTGAGTCCTTGAGATCCGGCTCTGACGGACCTTATAGGCCTAGGACTCAATTTAGAAATAAAATTAAGGGTTTAGGTTTTAGGGTTTAGCCCTATAAGCCTAGGGTTCATGATTTAGCATTCGTGCGGTGTGGCATTGCTGTATGATTGACACATGCCTTCTAGTATTGCTACGTGACTACTAGCCGCTACCTCTGCGTAAGATGCCTCCGTTCTCAACATCTTGACAATACCAAACGTCGGAATCCTTTGTGGAAACCAGATTGGAACACCAACCAGTATCAGTGAAAACAACAGTAGCAATCAAACGAGTTGAAACAGCAGACCATGCTCCTGCAAAGGACTGAGACTTGTCTTCGGCCAGCGAACACATATGCACAAACAGATTCACATGCACAAATCGAAAGAAAGAAAGCAAGAGTGTGAGAGAGAGAGGGAGAGGAAGCAATCACCCCTATCAAGGGGCTCTCTTCACGTGATTGGGGCTACAGCTTCAGAACTTTTATGCTACAATTTTCAACCATTCTAACAAGCTCATGAATTCTAAGAAGCTGATGAAGTTCAATCTACAGCGGATGTCGGTCTCTCTGCGCATGACTCGGCAAAATCCGAAGACCCTCAGCATGTTCGACAGATCAGTCCTACGTTTTTCACAACAGCAGACCCCCGAGCTATCCGGGGGGGGAAATTACTTTAAGGATCTTAGGGTTTAGGGTTTCGAGTTTAGGGGGTTTATAAGGTTTAGGGTTTTAGGGTTTAGGGTTTAGGGTTCAAGGGTTTAGGTTTAGGGCTTAGGAATTTAGGCGTCTATAGGGTCCACTCCGGAGACCTTGACGCTGCCAATAAAGCCCCCTCAATGCTAGTTATCTTGGCGACTATATTGATTCCTACGCTCCCTACCGCAACACCCAAAACCTCAATACGGGGTTTAGGGTTTAGAGGTTTAGGGATTGGGTTTAAGGTTTCGAGGTTTAGGGGTTTAGGGTTTCGGGGTTTAGAGTTTAAGGGGTTTAGGGCTTAGGGTTTAGGGCTTGGGATCAGAATTGAATGCAAAGCTTCCTGAACCCTGCCCCACACCCTGTATCACCGTGCCTCGGATCTGTTCTGTGCTGCAACGCATCTCTGGCAGTCTGAGATATTTTGCCACGCCGGTGCCGGTACCCAGGGGCACCATTCCTTAATTAGCCCGTTTATGCGGCATTTCAGATTGGGCTGGATCTGAAACCCCAAATCCTAAACCCAAAAACCCAAAAGCCCTTGAAACACCAAGTAGACTTCACACTCTCGCCGATGTCCAGATATTAAACTACCGTGCCCAAGTGACAGCCCTAAACTCTGAACTCCTAGACCCTCTAGCCTGCATGGAATGCAGTGTATCTGCAGGCCGTGAGCAACAAAACGCCCAGGACATTTCACGATGGTTGTAGAGCATTTGCGTCGGGGCTTGGTGCAGGGGCATGGTATGGGGTCTTGCTTGTTAGGGTTTAGGGTTAAGGGCTAAGACCAAACGTACTGAATTTCCCAGCTGGGAAGACTGTGCATCTCATGCACGAAGCCAGAACAGCCCAGGAACGAGGCAGCCAACGCCATTTGACTGTGCAGCTGCCGTGGATGTGTTGCACTCGCTGACATATTGCCTAAATCTTTGCGAGGACGTGTGATTACCGATAGTGACCAGGCTTCAAAAGTCAAGGGGGTGTGCTAAGGATCAAAATGCCCATTGTTGTAGCGCCTGGACCTGCATGCTTCGTGTTGTAGCCGTAGCCGCAGCCGCAGTGGTAGCCGTCGTGTAGTGGTAGCGGCAGCCGTACTGGTAGGGGTAGTGGTAAAATGAGTGGCAGTGGTAGTGGTAGTGGTAGCTGCAGTGGGAGTCGGACATGGTCGTGGTAGTAGCAGCAGCGGCAGCAGTACTAGCAGTAGCAGCAGCAGCAGCTGTAGCAGTAGCAGTAGCAGTATCAGTAGCTGTAGCTGCAGCAGCACCAGCAGCAGTAGCAGTCAAGTGGTGATAGTAGTAGTAGTAGTAGTAGTAGTAGTAGCAGTAGCAGTAGTAGTAGTAGTAGCAGCAGTAGTAGTAGTAGTCGTCGTCGCCGTCGTCGTAGTAGTAGTCGTAGTAGTAGTCATGGTAGTAGTAGTACTAGTAGTAGTAGTAGTAGTAGTAGTGGTGTTGTGCACCGTAGTAGCATGCACACAAACCAAAGGGCAACAAAAACAAGAAACACACACACACACGCAGAGAGACACACACGTCACAAACACACAGGCATAAATACATGCACATGTCGTTCCATCACTCCGTGCCTTCATCCATCCCTCCACCCATCCCTCTATCCATCCATCCATCCGTCCATTCGTACATACGTTCGTGAATGCTTGCTTGCATACGTACATGCGTACATACATGAAATGCATACATGCATACATACGTACATACAGACATACAGACATGCAGACATAACGACATACATAAATACATACATACGGACATACGTAGATACATATGTGCATCCATGTATGCATGCTTATGTGCCTGCACAGGTGCATACCTCCATCCATCCATCTATCCGAATGTCCATCCATCCATGCAAACAAACAAACGAACGAAACAACAAACATACGTACACACATGCATGCATGCATGCATACGTACATACATCATACCTACGCACATACAGGGACGGATAGACTGGGTTGTATACGCCAGATACAATGCACATGTTCATATCTTCCCAGGTGCAGAGCCATGGGAGGCACCCAGGCACACCAGTCGGAGAGCGCAGTCTGCTCCACAAAGTGATCGTTCTCAGGCGCAAGAGGAGTCTAGTGAAATTGCGGCCGGAAGGATATGGGCTTTTGAACCCTAAACCCTAAACCCTAAAAGATCGGCTTAGGAGGTTCCGTCTTGCTGCGGCCACCACACCCTCTAACAAAGGAATCCTGGGTGCGGTGTTCATCTTCAGAACTCAGTACTGTTGCCATAAGGACAAGGATCACCTGAAGTGCATACACTGTTGCAGAACCCCACGCCTGCTAGCGCATGTCATGTGCTTCAAGAGGTAATCGCTGTGTCTATAGACTTAGATTCTAGATGTTTGCTTTGGGATGTGAGTGCCGGCAGTTCGGGCCAAGGAATTTACTCACTACGGCCGTGTCCGCACGTGTCCGGCGGTCCGGAGATCCAGGTCTTGCTCAAGGCTTAGGGTTTAGGGTTACTTGGTGGCCCAGGGGACTTAGTAGGTGGGTTATAAGTAGAGTTATAAGTACCCTAAATGGAGTTACCCTAATTATAACCCTACTTGTAACCGACTTACTAAGTCCCCTGGGCCTTCAAGTAGGGTTTAGGGCTTAGGGTTTAGACTCACATCTTCTGTCGAATGCCAAGACACCACACCGGCAGCTGCTGATGCAAGTAGAAGCAGTGCTCCTCATGCAAACGCTGGTGCGCAGCACCACGGCTTAGGGTTTAGGGTTTAGGGCATGGATTCTGCGCTTTTGTGTTGCTGCATACCAGCGTTCAGAAGTCTTGCCAAGCAGAATAGTACTGTCAATGGGGGAGTCTGTATACATCGGGGCCTCAACCGCATGAAAGGCCATATTGCATGATATTATATACGCATATAAAACTGCATGTATCAGAAAATAGTGTATATTCTATCAGAATATGCTCGATATTCTTACCCGCCTGAGGTTCTAAGGACTCAAATTTTAAGGCTTTTGGGCCCAAAGACCATACGACAAGAGGCTCTCGGGCTAATTTGAGCCTTAGGGTTATTCAGCCATTATTATACCACGTATTGAAAGAATCAGCGCTTCAGTCTGCCTGTTTCGCTGTTAAGACTGCGTGCCTAGCCGCCGCGGTGAGAGAAAGGACCGTCGGAATCTCTAAACTCAGAAAGGCTTTTAGGGCTTAGGGTTTTACGGTTTTGGGGTTTAGGGGTTGAGGGTTTAGGGGTTTCGGGTTTAGGGTTTAGGGTTTCGAGGCTAAGCGAGGGCCACCAACTCTAGATCTTAAGCTGCAGAGCACGGCTTCGGGATGAGTTGAACCGTTTTGGCTGAGCATGAAAAACACGCTTGTAGGATTTAGGGTTACTTCTATCTTCTATAACTATAGCCTACTATGACTGTACTATACTGTACTATGATGATTATACTTCAAACTACTATGTGACTTCGGCTGCTATGTTTGCAAAACAAACACCATGCATGATGGCACTGAGCGGCACTGGACAGGGTAAACCTTTGCCCTAAACCAAATCCCAAAAACAAAGCCTTCTAAATGCCCTAGACCCCGCAAGCCGTAACCTAAAAACTCTAAAAAGCCTACAAAAAACCCTATAAAGACACTAAATAGACCCTATATAAACACAAAGTAAACCCCAAGAAGGAGCCGAAGGGAGAGTGCCCGGCAACTACCCAACACCTCCAACCTAAGCCTTCAATCCTCCAACCTACATTTTGGGCCCCGAACGGTTCGGAGCTCTGAAACCTCAACTTGAAACCTCAAGGGTCTTCGGGTTTGGGGTCTTAGGGTCCTTGGGTGTGTAGGGATTAAGCCTTACAGTTTAGAGTTTGCCATGGCTCGATGCATCATCCTCTTCAGGCGCACCGGCTGGAGGCAAAGTGCTTGGCGCAGTTTGAGCTTGGAAACTTCGGCGTGTAAATTCAGATCTATGGCTGCCAGTACCCATAGGCCCCTAAGTAGTTCCTTTTTGGGATTACCTTATCGGATTCTAAACATAAACCATAAAAAAGGAACTGCTTAGGAGCCTATGGGTAGACAAACCCTTAAACCTCAAACCCCTAAACCCTACCTAAACCCTCAACCCCTAAACCCTGAATCCCCACAAACCCTAAACAACTGTGGCTGCTATTTGTCTGCGGGCTGCAAATGTTTACTTGGAGGTACCGCAGGTTATAAATCCGAAGTGCAGTCCTCAGCGCCTCAAGCAAACCCAAGAGTGCAGCGTAGGGTTTAGGGTTTAGGGTTTAAGGGCTTACGGTGTAAGGGTTTAGGGTTGAGGGTTTAAGGGTTTAAGGGTTTAAGGGTTTAGGGTTTAGGGCCTAGGGTCAAGGAGTGCAACGAACTCGTCTTTTCTTGTTGGAGATATCGGGCTTCGGGCACTACTAGCCTGCGAAGCCTTCAGAGCCGGGCCTTGCAAGGTCACGACGTGTAGGTCAAAGGAGAACAGGATGCTGCCGAGACCCCAAATTGAACTGCCTTTCCTGGTGACTTGATTAATATTTCTATTCTAGGATCCTACTTGTTATAAAACAAATTAATTATCCAACAAAAATGCTACAATGTAGGGTCTGAGCAAGAAGGGAAGCCAACGAGCTCCCAAGTTACGCGAAAGAAGCTGAAAGGAATACATGCTGAAAAGCCAATCTCCCAATAAGGAGCCATCCGGGACACCTTCCGATCTGATCTGGTAGAGTGAGAGAAAAGCCAAAACACGTGAAGCATGTTTATCCTAAAATTATTTCCTGTGTAAAATCTTCCAAAACCTGGGGAATTTCCATTGAATCCTAAACTCCTAAACCCACAACTGAACACCCTCTGAGACATCTGCAGGGGCTGCTTCAGCCTAAGTCACATTCACAAGCGGCCGCCAGGTGCTTGACGTTGGGGCTCGATCGTCAGGGAGTCGTTAAATCTACTAGACGGATCTCTATAACCTTTCTATGCTGGTGTTCTTGCGGCTGAGAATGGTGGGGCTGAATTGGCTGAATGATGTATTCTCGAGGACGTAGACAAGGGTGTCCTTGCTAGGCAGCACAAAACGCAGGACAAACCGGTACATATACATGTATATGCACAAACACGAACAACTTGTTCATGTTGCTTACATGATTGCATATTGGCATATTGCCCATTTCATACACCTTACCTTGCTTATATTGCATGCCAGGATCCACGCATTCATCCACCCACCCGTATCCAAAATCCGCTGTTCTTGAAGCCGACACGCGCACATGCCTGTTTCGCTTCTCAGCACAGACAATGCACTGGATAGACACACAAGTACATGCAAATAGATAACTTAGATAACATACATGGACGGATAAATCAATCGATCGACAAACGACAACCAAGCTTCGTCGAATGCTGGCCTGGCTGTGAAGCACAGAACCGGCTCGAAACACCGGCCTCCTCATGCACACATCCGTAAATGGGGACCACTTTCTGTTTACCCAAGTAGCGCGGCTATCTTGTAGCCGGCTGTATGAGTGAAGAATGGCAGGATAGACCATTAGTGGCCTTCTTTATTCAGGTACAGAGCAGATCGTTACCACTGCTCAGATCATCCCCTTCCAAACAAAGTCCGACATGTTCAGCCTACGATGTGCTTGGATCCGAGCCACTAGCACACTCAAAGCTACGTTAGGCAAGAATGACCAACAACAGCAGCATCAACAACGACAGCAGCAGCCTCGTGAAGACGTTGAACATCATGCACGGCCCAACCTCGTTCTTGTCACTATCATCGTCACTGCGACATCAGCCGTCGCTCTTCCAGCAGGTGCATTGTTTCAAGTTAATGTCACTTTGACCATCATCATGATCTTCGTCGTCGTTGACGTGCACACCGTCATCATCGGCAGCAGGAGCATTATCGAAACCCGAAGCCCCAAACCCACGCAGAGCGAATGGCCACCTAAACCCGCAGCTCATGACATCTGCAAAATCACGAACCCTAAACCCTAAACCCTATACCTTAAAACCCAAACCCACGCAGGGCGACGGGAAGAGCTCTGGCCTGCCATCGTGATCGTCTTCAGCATCAACATCGTCATCGTCAACACCATGATGATACAGCACTTCTCGCTTGTCACAGCATTTTTCCTTCTACACCGCGAAGAGCATCGTCGTCAGCAGGAAATTCTCAGAAAGAGGACCAACATCATGATCCTCGTGGCGAGTATGCTCGTTACCGACGTCGCGTTACCGTCAAAATGTCAGTAGATCAATCAATCAAACAAACAATGAATCAATCAGTTCAAACAATCAATTCACCGTTTGGCCAGCGTGGAGGATGAGGAGGAGGAGGAAACGGATAAGCGTGATTATGATGATCAAGATGATGATCGGTAATGATGACGACGATGATGATGATGATTATGATGATGATGATGATGATTGTCATGATGATGATGATGATGACGATGATGATGATGATGATATGATGCGTTTCTCAATCTTGAGGTGCCATTGACAACTCTTGGTACCATCTGCAAAGGCCCCACAAACCCTAAAGCCGAAATCCATTCCTTTCAAGCTCCGCGCTGATGATCGAGGTAGTAGCCCGCATCGAGGGGCAGGCCAGCCTAGACGCGCTCACGAAGCGATCTGAGTAGGGTTTAGGAGTTGAGTTTTTTGAGTTTAGGATCCCACGGTTTAGGGTTTAGGGTTTAGGGTACTATGGGCTTCGGTCAAAGGGTTCAAGACGGCTTAATTAAGACTTCGGTTCAGGATGGGGGATTATGTGGGGTTTAGGGATTTTGGATTATGTTTGGTTTAGGGAAACCTGTTACTCGTGTTCTTGGGGTGCCGTCGTTTCTCGGAGTGCCGGTCTCTGGAACAGCGTTACTTTGCCCCAGGGCTCTCTAGGGCTCTTACGGAGAAGCCGCGTTCCGGCATGTAGAAAACGTGGAATTTGGTGACTGGGGAGCTGCTGCATGCCATGTGGGTGAGATGGGGTGGGCTGGAGTGAGGAATTTTGGTTTAGGGTGTGATGAGGAAACCCAGCAGGTCTCGAACTGAAGGTCCGAAACTTACAGTAAGTAAACTTCCCAAGAGCCGGACCTCAAACAGCGATTGCACGAGCACACTTTTTCCTCGCACCGCTGCTGTACCGCCTACTGCACGCAGCACTGGCACGCACAACCACGGTCTTTATTTCCAGACGATATGGAGAGAAACGAGTCGCTGCCTGCAATTCAAGTCGTTCCATATGCGCTTGTGCCACGACAAGACTCTTCCGTAACTCGGATGTGTCTTGACTCAAAGGACACTCAAGCAGGAACGGTAAAGAATAGGATCGCTAGTTCCGCTAGTTGTGAAGTGCTAAGCCCAAGCCCTGCAACTATCTAGCTCTAGCAGTCTCGCGGCTACATGGCGTCACCATGGGTGAGCGAGATGCCTTCATCTGTGACGACCTGATGGACAAGTCAGGATTCAGTACAGTGCTGATCTGCTGCAGCAAACAAAAAGGAGTAGGATCAGGGAGAGGGATGAGGAGGAGGAGTATATGGGAGTAGGAGAATGACTGGGAGTAGGGGCAGGAGGAGGAGGACGAGCAGGAGGAGGAGTAGGAGGAGGAGCAGGAATAGGAGCAGGAGAAGGAGGTGTAGGTGTAAGCGGAGGCGGAAGAGGAGGAGATGAGGGAATTGGAGCAGCAGAAGCAGGAGGGGGCGCTGGTGCTGGCGGTGGTGATGGTGGTGGTTGTAATTAGCACACATGCCACGATTGAAAACAAGATGTTTCAGAGCCCGCACATACCTGCAGCAGAATACCCAGGGAGTACATCTCACGGGATGTGTATTGATACTCAGCCCACGACATGGCGCCACCGCTTGCCATTGCCTTCAGTTTGGGGTTTCCAGGAGATCGTCAACTATGTGGAGGCGGGCTTTGGCATGTGAGTCCACGGCCCTAGGATCTGTCTGTTAAACAGTTGTGGTTGGGCTTGGGGATAGGGTCTGTCAAGACCATACATGCGCCCGCAGCCTGTCACTATTTAGCTAACTGGGGCCCTGGGTTACCCAAGCAAACCTCCTGGGGCTCTTGCTAAAGAACTTGAGTCTAACAAAGTTACCACGGCCGAATTGTATCGCAAATCTTGTAGCCTTTTGCTCAAGGCAACTTAAGAGTAAATTCGAGATCCACCCTCATCAGCCCTTACACAGCTCTCTTCGAGCTTTAAGAGTCACAAGAAACCCTGTGAACAACGAGCCCAAAGACCAGCACTACGGATCCCCCCATCCGAAAAAACTCACGTCCTCCGGCGGCCTCCCAAAAGGGGCGGAGACTTTTTCAGAGAGTGGGCCATAAACCTCAGGCGTCTAGGGCTTAAGGGTTTAGGGTTTAGAGATTTAAGGTTGAGGGTTTACTGGTTCAGGGTGTAGGGCTTGGCGGTTTAGGGCTTAGGGGCTTAGGATAAAAATGACCCGAAACCTCAACAGTCTAAACCCTACACCCCTAAATCGCTGGATTACTCCAAACATCCCCCGTAAAGGGGCTGTAAACACCAAAACCCAAAAGCTTACAACCGAAAGCCTAAACCCCAGGCGGAAGCGTCCGAAATAGAGGGATCCTTGTTGTAAGAAGCCCCCCCCCCCCCCAAAAGGGATCCCCCAAACCCGGCCCAAGGCTTGAATGCAAATTCAGGAAAGCATCTCCGGGACCCGTGAAGACTAACAAATTGTCTAGTCAAACTAACTTGTCCTACCAGTACCGGTCGACACTAGTACTACTGTAGAACCATTCTAGCTATCATTATGCGATTCCTGCTACCATTAGGATCACGGCAATGAATGCCGCTGCTACGAGCCGTCTGCAGGTTTTTGCTTCTGAAGCTTGCGAACTCCCGGTGCATCCAGGTCTCGAGATTTTGTGGTCTTGGGTTCAGGGCTTGAGATTTAGAACTCAGGGTGTAGGGCTCAGGGTGTCGGGTTCGGACGTCAGGGTTTGGTATGAGAGTTCTTTAGGGTTTAGGGCGTAGGGTTGCAAGGGAATCGACCGAACATCTTCCCCAACCACCTGCTTCCTTTCTTGGAAAAGAGCCTACAATACAATCACCATCATTATCATCATCATCATCATGATTACTTTTTATTATCAATACTATTGTCTTTTTGTGGTATGTTTATTTGTATTAGTTTCATTGTCATTATCATTACCATGACTATTAGAATGTGACATTATATCCTGCAGATTCGCTTGTAAGCCTTGCCTGCACAATGAGCCTAAAGAAATCCAAGGAGAAGTGTATCAGTGAAGGCATAAGGTTTACGGCGATTGAGACTTAGACTTGGGCCTGTGATACTCAAGTCGTAAAGAGGAGAAAGGCTAATCACCCTAAACCCTAACCCAAAGCCCTGAAGTAGAACATGCAAGAGTAACATCGCAACGATTGAACCCTGCTGGGTCAGGGCTACACCCCGCTATACCCTACATCCGAAGCCCTACACTACACCTTATAGCTAATCCTTGACAGCAATCAGTCAGCGGACTTGGTTACCAATCGGATTAATTAGAGGCAGAGACTCTGGCAGAGACTTTACAGGTACGAGAACCAGCAATTAGGTGACTCAAAGACCGCAACTTGGCAATAAAGGCCTGTTGACTCAGCCACCATACCCTGAACCCTAAACCCTGAACCCTAAACTCTAAACCCTAAACCCTAGACCCTAAACCCCAAACTGAAGGATCCAACATCGTCAGAGGAGCCGTTCCGCCAGCGTCGCCTGGTGTGGGTTTGTCTTTAAGGTCTGGTGATCGAAGTTTTGGGGTTCAGGGCTTCGGGGTTTCGGGGTTTGGGGGTTTCGGGGTTTGGGGGTTTCGGGGTTTAGGATTTCGGGGTGTCGGGGTTTGTGGTGTAGGGTTTCGGGGTTTAGGGTTTGAGGTGTCGGGTTTAGGGTTTAGGGTTTCAGGGTTCAGGGGTTTAGTGTTTAGGGTGCCGGGGTTTCGGGTTTAGGGTTTCGGGGTTTGTTGGCCCATGTACCCTAGACCCTAACCCACGAGTGCAAAACCATGAGCCCAAAACCATAAACCACCAACCCAAACCCGACAGCCTGTACCCTAAACCCTAAACCCCAAACCAGACAGCCTGAACCCTAAACCCATGGTGATTAAGGTGCGCCGGGTCAGCAGACCTGGTGCGGCTTAGGGCTCGGGGTGAAGATCATCATAGGGTGTAGGTAGGTTCAGGGTGTAGGGTCTACCCTAAAGGTCACGGACCCCCTTAGTGAAAGCCCAAACCTTGGCCCCCAAAGCCCACACCTTCCCCTAGAAAGCCCGTAGCAGCAATTGGAGCCTTAGGGTAGGGTTTGAATCGGTTCGCAGTTTTCGAACCTGGGTTGCAAGCCGGGGTGCGCTGGACGACTCGGCGAAACCATTGACTGCGAGCATCTGTCGCAGAGCCGCAGCCTCGTACGGTTTAGGGTTTAGGGGCAATGCTGAAGGTGCTTTTTAAAGCGACAGCAAATCTTTTCCAACGACCTGGTGCTGCTGCTATGGCGTATGAAACTGCCTTCCCCTGGTCCTTGGTCCTACTGCTTCATGAGCACGACTAGGTTGATGCCTGGGTTTTAAGGGGTTCTTTGCCCTAAACCGTAAACACCTGCACCCTAATTAGGGCTTCAGCTTTGACATTCTTGGTCTGTTGGGTGTAGACGGTGCAGGATCTAGGTTTTGCATGACACGCGTGCAAGGTTTTGCATGACACGCGTGCAGCACAAAGAAGATTTAGAAACCCTAAACCCCTAAACCCCTACAACCCTAAAAACCCTAAACCCCTAAACCCCTAAACCCCTAAAGCCCTAAAAATCATAAACCCCTAAAGCCCTAAACCCGAAACCCTAAACGCATCACATGCCGGAATTCCACAATGCAGAGCTTTGTGAGTCGGGCCGAGACTGTCGACCTGAACTGCAGGTTTAGGCTTTAGGCTTTAGGGGTTTAGGGGGTTTAGGGTTTAGGGTTTAGGTTTGGGGTTTAGGGGGTTTAGGGGTTTAGGGCTTAGGGGGTTTAGGGGGTTTAGGGGGTTTAGGGGGTTTAGGGGGTTCAGGGAG